>JAUCBJ010002529.1:0-33150 GCA_032718475.1 Nemertoderma westbladi
AACCAACCTGGACTCCCTCCTCCAACCAACCTGGACTTCCTCCCCCAACCAACCTGGACTCCCTCCTCCAACCAACCTGGACTCCCTCCTCCAACCAACCTGGACTCCCTCCTCCAACCAACCTGGACTCCCTCCTCCAACCAACCTGGACTCCCTCCCCCAACCAACCTGGACTCCTCCTCCAACCAACCTGGACTCCCTCCTCCAACCAACCTGGACTCCCTCCTCCAACCAACCTGGACTCCCTCCTCCAACCAACCTGGACTCCCTCCTCCAACCAACCTGGACTCCCTCCTCCAACCAACCTGGACTCCCTCCCCCAACCAACCTGGACTCCCTCCCCCAACCAACCTGGACTCCCTCCTCCAACCAACCTGGACTCCCTCCTCCAACCAACCTGGACTCCCTCCTCCAACCAACCTGGACTCCCTCCTCCAACCAACCTGGACTCCCTCCTCCAACCAACCTGGACTCCCTCCTCCAACCAACCTGGACTCCCTCCTCCAACCAACCTGGACTCCCTCCTCCAACCAACCTGGACTCCCTCCTCCAACCAACCTGGACTCCCTCCTCCAACCAACCTGGACTCCCTCCTCCAACCAACCTGGACTCCCTCCTCCAACCAACCTGGACTCCCTCCTCCAACCAACCTGGACTCCCTCCTCCAACCAACCTGGACTCCCTCCTCCAACCAACCTGGACTCCCTCCTCCAACCAACCTGGACTCCCTCCTCCAACCAACCTGGACTCCCTCCTCCAACCAACCTGGACTCCCTCCTCCAACCAACCTGGACTCCCTCCTCCAACCAACCTGGACTCCCTCCTCCAACCAACCTGGACTCCCTCCTCCAACCAACCTGGACTCCCTCCTCCAACCAACCTGGACTCCCTCCTCCAACCAACCTGGACTCCCTCCTCCAACCAACCTGGACTCCCTCCTCCAACCAACCTGGACTCCCTCCTCCAACCAACCTGGACTCCCTCCTCCAACCAACCTGGACTCCCTCCTCCAACCAACCTGGACTCCGTCCTCCAACCAACCTGGACTCCGTCCTCCAACCAACCTGGACTCTCTCCCGCAACCAACCTGGACTCCCTCCTCCAACCAACCTGGACTCCCTCCTCCAACCAACCTGGACTCCCTCCTCCAACCAACCTGGACTCCCTCCTCCAACCAACCTGGACTCCCTCCTCCAACCAACCTGGACTCCCTCCTCCAACCAACCTGGACTCCCTCCTCCAACCAACCTGGACTCCCTCCTCCAACCAACCTGGACTCCCTCCTCCAACCAACCTGGACTCCCTCCTCCAACCAACCTGGACTCCCTCCTCCAACCAACCTGGACTCCCTCCTCCAACCAACCTGGACTCCCTCCTCCAACCAACCTGGACTCTCTCCCGCAACCAACCTGGACTCCCTCCCCCAACCAACCTGGACTCCGTCCTCCAACCAACCTGGACTCCCTCCTCCAACCAACCTGGACTCCCTCCTCCAACCAACCTGGACTCCCTCCTCCAACCAACCTGGACTCCCTCCTCCAACCAACCTGGACTCCCTCCTCCAACCAACCTGGACTCCCTCCTCCAACCAACCTGGACTCCCTCCCGCAACCAACCTGGACTCCGTCCTCCAACCAACCTGGACTCCCTCCTCCAACCAACCTGGACTCCCTCCCCCAACCAACCTGGACTCCCTCCCCCAACCAACCTGGACTCCGTCCTCCAACCAACCTGGACTCCCTCCTCCAACCAACCTGGACTCCCTCCTCCAACCAACCTGGACTCCCTCCTCCAACCAACCTGGACTCCCTCCTCCAACCAACCTGGACTCCCTCCTCCAACCAACCTGGACTCCCTCCTCCAACCAACCTGGACTCCCTCCTCCAACCAACCTGGACTCCCTCCTCCAACCAACCTGGACTCCCTCCCCCAACCAACCTGGACTCCCTCCTCCAACCAACCTGGACTCCCTCCTCCAACCAACCTGGACTCCCTCCTCCAACCAACCTGGACTCCCTCCTCCAACCAACCTGGACTCCCTCCTCCAACCAACCTGGACTCCCTCCTCCAACCAACCTGGACGCCCTCCTCCAACCAACCTGGACTCCCTCCTCCAACCAACCTGGACTCCCTCCTCCAACCAACCTGGACTCCCTCCTCCAACCAACCTGGACTCCCTCCTCCAACCAACCTGGACTCCCTCCTCCAACCAACCTGGACTCCCTCCTCCAACCAACCTGGACTCCCTCCTCCAACCAACCTGGACTCCCTCCTCCAACCAACCTGGACGCCCTCCTCCAACCAACCTGGACTCCCTCCTCCAACCAACCTGGACTCCCTCCTCCAACCAACCTGGACTCCCTCCTCCAACCAACCTGGACTCTCTCCCGCAACCAACCTGGACTCCCTCCTCCAACCAACCTGGACTCCCTCCTCCAACCAACCTGGACTCCCTCCTCCAACCAACCTGGACTCCCTCCTCCAACCAACCTGGACTCCCTCCTCCAACCAACCTGGACTCCCTCCTCCAACCAACCTGGACTCCCTCCTCCAACCAACCTGGACTCCCTCCTCCAACCAACCTGGACTCCCTCCTCCAACCAACCTGGACTCCCTCCTCCAACCAACCTGGACTCCCTCCTCCAACCAACCTGGACTCCCTCCTCCAACCAACCTGGACTCCCTCCTCCAACCAACCTGGACTCCCTCCTCCAACCAACCTGGACTCCCTCCTCCAACCAACCTGGACTCCGTCCTCCAACCAACCTGGACGCCCTCCTCCAACCAACCTGGACTCCCTCCTCCAACCAACCTGGACGCCCTCCTCCAACCAACCTGGACTCCCTCCTCCAACCAACCTGGACTCTCTCCCGCAACCAACCTGGACTCCCTCCCGCAACCAACCTGGACTCCGTCCTCCAACCAACCTGGACTCCCTCCTCCAACCAACCTAGGACTCCCTCCCCCAACCAACCTGGACTCCCTCCCCCAACCAACCTGGACTCCGTCCTCCAACCAACCTGGACTCCTTCCTCCAACCAACCTGGACTCCCTCCCCCAACCAACCTGGACTCCCTCCCCCAACCAACCTGGACTCCGTCCTCCAACCAACCTGGACGCCCTCCTCCAACCAACCTGGACTCCTCCTCCAACCAACCTGGACTCTCTCCCGCAACCAACCTGGACTCCCTCCTCCAACCAACCTGGACTCCGTCCTCCAACCAACCTGGACTCCTTCCTCCAACCAACCTGGACTCTCTCCCGCAACCAACCTGGACTCCCTCCCGCAACCAACCTGGACTCCCTCCTCCAACCAACCAGGACTCCCTCCCCCAACCAACCTGGACTCCCTCCCCCAACCAACCTGGACTCCTTCCTCCAACCAACCTGGACTCCTTCCCCCAAACAACCTGGACTTCCTCCTCCAACCAACCTGGACTCTCTCCCGCAACCAACCTGGACTCCGTCCTCCAACCAACCTGGACTCCTTCCTCCAACCAACCTGGACTCTCTCCCGCAACCAACCTGGACTCCGTCCTCCAACCAACCTGGACTCCTTCCTCCAACCAACCTGGACTCTCTCCCGCAACCAACCTGGACTCCCTCCCGCAACCAACCTGGACTCCGTCCTCCAACCAACCTGGACTCCGTCCTCCAACCAACCTGGACTCTCTCCCGCAACCAACCTGGACTCCTTCCTCCAACCAACCTGGACTCCTTCCTCCAACCAACCTGGACTCCCTCCTCCAACCAACCTGGACTCCTTCCTCCAACCAACCTGGACTCTTTCCTCCAACCAACCTGGACTCCCTCCCCCAAACAACCTGGACTCCGTCCTCCAACCAACCTGGACTCCTTCCTCCAACCAACCTGGACTCTCTCCCGCAACCAACCTGGACTCCGTCCTCCAACCAACCTGGACTCCTTCCTCCAACCAACCTGGACTCTCTCCCGCAACCAACCTGGACTCCGTCCTCCAACCAACCTGGACTCCTTCCTCCAACCAACCTGGACTCTCTCCCGCAACCAACCTGGACTCCCTCCCGCAACCAACCTGGACTCCGTCTTCCAACCAACCTGGACTCCCTCCTCCAACCAACCAGGACTCCCTCCCCCAACCAACCTGGACTCCCTCCCCCAACCAACCTGGACGCCCTCCTCCAGCCAACCTGGACTCCCTCCTCCAACCAACCTGGACTCCCTCCTCCAACCAACCTGGACTCCCTCCTCCAAACAACCTGGACTCCCTCCTCCAACCAACCTGGACTCCCTCCTCCAACCAACCTGGACTCCATCCTCCAACCAACCTGGACTCCCTCCTCCAACCAACCTGGACTCTCTCCCGCAACCAACCTGGACGCCCTCCTCCAACCAACCTGGACGCCCTCCTCCAACCAACCTGGACTCCCTCCTCCAACCAACCTGGACGCCCTCCTCCAACCAACCTGGACTCCCTCCTCCAACCAACCTGGACTCTCTCCCGCAACCAACCTGGACTCCGTCCTCCAACCAACCTGGACGCCCTCCTCCAACCAACCTGGACTCCCTCCTCCAACCAACCTGGACGCCCTCCTCCAACCAACCTGGACTCCCTCCTCCAAACAACCTGGACTCCCTCCTCCAACCAACCTGGACTCCCTCCTCCAACCAACCTGGACTCCATCCTCCAACCAACCTGGACTCCCTCCTCCAACCAACCTGGACTCTCTCCCGCAACCAACCTGGACGCCCTCCTCCAACCAACCTGGACTCCCTCCTCCAACCAACCTGGACGCCCTCCTCCAACCAACCTGGACTCCCTCCTCCAACCAACCTGGACTCCCTCCTCCAACCAACCTGGACTCTCTCCCGCAACCAACCTGGACTCCCTCCTCCAACCAACCTGGACGCCCTCCTCCAACCAACCTGGACTCCCTCCTCCAAACAACCTGGACTCCCTCCTCCAACCAACCTGGACTCCCTCCTCCAACCAACCTGGACTCCATCCTCCAACCAACCTGGACTCCCTCCTCCAACCAACCTGGACTCTCTCCCGCAACCAACCTGGACGCCCTCCTCCAACCAACCTGGACTCCCTCCTCCAACCAACCTGGACGCCCTCCTCCAACCAATCTGGACGCCCTCCTCCAACCAACCTGGACTCTCTCCCGCAACCAACCTGGACTCCCTCCTCCAACCAACCTGGACTCCCTCCTCCAACCAATCTGGACTCCCTCCTCCAACCAACCTGGACTCCTTCCCCCAACCAACCTGGACGCCCTCCTCCAACCAACCTGGACTCCCTCCCCCAACCAACCTGGACGCCCTCCTCCAACCAACCTGGACTCCCTCCTCCAAACAACCTGGACTCCCTCCTCCAACCAACCTGGACTCCCTCCTCCAACCAACCTGGACTCCCTCCTCCAACCAACCTGGACGCCCTCCTCCAACCAACCTGGACTCCCTCCTCCAACCAACCTGGACTCTCTCCCCCAACCAATCTGGACTCCCTCCTCCAACCAACCTGGACTCCTTCCCCCAACCAACCTGGACGCCCTCCTCCAACCAACCTGGACTCCCTCCTCCAACCAACCTGGACTCCCTCCTCCAACCAACCTGGACTCCCTCCTCCAACCAACCTGGACTCCCTCCTCCAACCAACCTGGACTCCCTCCTCCAACCAACCTGGACGCCCTCCTCCAACCAACCTGGACTCCCTCCTCCAACCAACCTGGACTCTCTCCCCCAACCAATCTGGACTCCCTCCTCCAACCAACCTGGACTCCTTCCCCCAACCAACCTGGACTCCCTCCTCCAACCAACCTGGACTCCCTCCTCCAACCAACCTGGACGCCCTCCTCCAACCAACCTGGACTCCCTCCTCCAACCAACCTGGACTCTCTCCCCCAACCAATCTGGACTCCCTCCTCCAACCAACCTGGACTCCCTCCTCCAACCAACCTGGACGCCCTCCTCCAACCAACCTGGACGCCCTCCTCCAACCAACCTGGACTCCCTCCTCCAACCAACCTGGACTCTCTCCCCCAACCAATCTGGACTCCCTCCTACAACCAACCTGGACTCCTTCCACCAACCAACCTGGACGCCCTCCTCCAACCAACCTGGACTCCCTCCTCCAACCAACCTGGACGCCCTCCTCCAACCAACCTGGACTCCCTCCTCCAACCAACCTGGACTCCCTCCTCCAACCAACCTGGACTCCCTCCTCCAACCAACCTGGACGCCCTCCTCCAACCAACCTGGACTCCCTCCTCCAACCAACCTGGACTCTCTCCCCCAACCAACCTGGACTCCTTCCTCCAACCAACCTGGACTCCCTCCTCCAACCAACCTGGAGTCCCTCCTCCAACCAACCTGGACTCCATCCTCCAACCACTGCACTACCATTGACCCGTTCCATTCCCCCTTGATCTCAGCGAACATCGATCTGTTTCCAGACCTTGGGGAGGAGTCGGGGGGACCGAAACATTTACAGGTTATCTGATGTCGCTTCCCGCCTATGTCCCAGAAGGACTTGGTGTGGAAGACAACCTCCGCATTGTAGCCAGTACGATCGCAAGTTATGTAACATTTACCGCCCATCTCAAACCACGGCACAGAAATGATATTCCTAAAGAAAATTTCAATGGAGTTAATATCCTAAAGAATTGTTGGGTTGTTCTCACAAAAAGTGGCCAAACTTTTATGTCAAAATGTCCATGGATTCGCACGGTTATATTTCCAAACGACACAGATTTAACCCCATGAACCTATATACCAATCGGAAGAGCGGAAATCTGCTCATATTTCAGCAAATTTTCAACAGATTCCATTCACAACCTAGAGAATGACACCATTTCAAATATCGAAAATGCATGTTTTTTGAAATGTCACATTGAATTATTTTGAAATATTTGGCTTCTGAGCTAAAGTAATGAAAGCAAAGGTTCCACATACCATACATCAAAATAAAGCCAATTTAATGCTCTTTCACATACTATTGGTGGTTTTCAACCGAAGCTACTCACATTTTATATATTTAATATTTACTAACAATTAATTACTCCGTCACTAGGATTTTGTCCACCATGTAACGCTCGTTTTTATGACATGGTTTTTTTATATTTATTCACAACATCTCCAAGTGAGATATTTCTAAACGGCGATTTATTTAGCTATCAGCAGGTAAAAAAATTACAAGAATTCGTTCATTAGAACTCAAGCGTTGTGCGAAAACGTAAATCTACATAAAATACCGTCATTAGGAATGTCCTCAATGTAACGCTACTTTGAATAGCGATAACTTTTGCTTTATTAATCATATCGACACCATTGAGGGCTCATATGAAAGAGCAATCGCAGATCTATCGAATCACATATTTGATTTTAATATAGTTTCAAAACAGACTATAGTCAACGCCATGCTAATGAAAAATGTCTTCAATGTCCATCATGTAACGCATGTAACGCTGTCACAATCAATAGCGTTACACTTGAGACATGTCCATCATGTAACGTAGTTGGGCCTGAACATACCTAGCAGTACGAGTGGCGTTTCTTTTTACAAATTAGGCAGTCAGGGTCAAATTAACAATAGTCGATGGTTTCTGGTTTTCAGTATTTAGTATAAACAGTTTATACTAAATACTGAAAACCAGACAGTATACTGTAGTAGTCTCATGAGTTTGTTTACCTTTCTTTATTTCGGTTCTAAAACAGTACTTCTTAATCGTCATGCAATTACAATTGTCAAACGGAATTAAGCGTGTTGTGTCCGGTAAGAACTTCTCGATTGAATTTATAGTGATGGTGTTACACGTGAAAGACATAAAGATTAAGTTAGTGATGGGATGGCGTTACACGTGAAGGACTTAGAGATTAAGTTAGTGATGGCGTTACACGTGAAGGACTTAGAGATTAAGTTAGTGATGGCGTTACACGTGAAGGACATAGAGATTAAGTTAGTGATGGGATGGCGTTACACGTGAAGGACTTAGAGATTAAGTTAGTGATGGCGTTACACGTGGAGGACTTAGAGATTAAGTTAGTGATGGCGTTACACGTGAAGGACTTAGAGATTACGTTAGTGATGGCGTTACACGTGAAGGACTTCGAGATTAAGTTAGTGATGGCGTTACACGTGAAGGACTTAGTTACACGTGAAGGACTTAGAGATTAAGTTAGTGATGGGATGGCGTTACACGTGAAGGACTTAGAGATTAAGTTAGTGATGGCGTTACACGTGAAGGACTTAGAGATTAAGTTAGTGATGGCGTTACACGTGGAGGACTTAGAGATTAAGTTAGTGATGGCGTTACACGTGAAGGACTTAGTTACACGTGAAGGACTTAGAGATTACGTTAGTGATGGTTTTAAGGATTCCGTTAACTATTTTGTACAATTATTGTTACAATAGTATGTATATATTCATATTGTATGTATACAATAATACAAACTAAATAATTTGCTGATTTGAAAAATATTATTTTCAGCCATTGGGTCGATAAATAAATCCGTAAATGACATTAAAGTGACTGTTGAATTTCTGATATATATTTTAAATGTGAAATCCTGGATACTGATTGGCTAACAAGTAGCGTTACATTCGAGACAACGAGTTAGATTGTGGGCGTTTTGTGAAATGAAGGCTGCTGATTGGCTAACAAGTAGCGTTACACCAGGGACAAAATGTTACATTGTGGACATTAGTTTTTCGCGAATAAAACCTTACGACTTTACTAAATAAACGGCCCACTAGTGTATTCGAAATCGCCTCATCGAGTGCTCTCGAAATATTATATATTTATATGGTTTTGACAAAAAAAAATTTGACAATTTTTTTCTCAAAATTTTGGCCACTTTTTGTGAGAACAACCCTGTTGAACATTCAATTTCACTACTTATGTGTCAAAGTAAACATATTTCCGTATTGGTGAAAAATATCGACACTAGAGCAATATCGCGAGAAAAAATATCGAGAGTAAAAAATAAAAAACCAAGTATGTATTTGTAACCCGACACATAGAAAGGGGTCAAGTGACAAAAAAAATTTTTTTTAACTTTTTGTTGGTTTCATCAGAATTTCACATTGAAAACAACCATTTGTTAACATCTCTCTTTGTTTTTGAGTTATTGTCGATTTAGAAAGATAAGGTTCAGAGATAATTTCATAGCAACATTCTGAGAAAATTCGATTTAAAATTTTCAAACCTTCCCGCCATTTTCAGTGGAGTGATTTTTAAACATCATTTTGAACATCTCTGATGGATAATATTCAATAACATCAACATAATTATAGTCACTGTTACTTTAAACCGGCAAAACTGTAGCAAAAACTTTAAATGTTCATATGATTTAATTACGTGAACGAAATACGCAATTTTGGGATTGTTTTGTAGCTCTTGATAAATTCCACACAACATACTTTATTTATAACAATTGGCAATAACTATTAATCGTATATTCAATTGTATTTTTGCTGTTTATGTAGATCCAGTGTAGATCTCTGGCGCAACTTTAGACGTACGTTTTTAGTACGCAGATCCAGAGATACCCAAGGAAGACATGTTTTAGTTTTTTTATATTTTGATTTTTGAAGAGACAATATGTGAGACAATATGAAAACTAGGTGTAGGATATAAACACTACTTAAATACCGGTATTTATTTCGTCACTGGAAACATGGGGTTTGAAAATATGGGCTTTCTCAAAAAATATTGCCGAACTTTGAAGGTTCGCTGTTACTTGTAAATTAGGTCTACTGGAACAATTACGAGCCGATTTGAAGATAATTTTATGTGCTTTCTATATAACCAATTCATTGCCAAGAATGTAACACCAACTCCGAAAAAAACATAAAAACAAAAAACAAAAACATAAAAAACATAAATCATAGTCAGACAGACAGACAATTTAAGTGTTCGAATTTTGGATTTTCGGAATTTTGATCTGAAAACAAAAAAAAATATGAATTTATATTTGTTTTCTAATATTTTTTCATATTTGAAATTTCTGGTAAATGAGATTATTTGAAGTTAACCCCTTTCTATGTGTCGGGTCACACTTTCAGTGTAGAGTTTTCGTTGGTACACTGAAAAAAGTATCTGCCTGTTTTTTTTAAAACATCCACTTCCGATATAAAACGAGCTGTTCGTAATTTTATAAGTGCCACTTATTTTTTTCATCCACTTAAATAAAAAAAATAAAATAGAAAAATTTTGATTTCTGAAAAAGTGCCTGTTATATATTTAAAGTTGATGTTATAATATTCTGACGCATGATGAATGAAGTGGCAGTTATGATTTAAACTAGCTGTTTAAATGGAAGCGGCACTTTTTTTGATAAGTGATACTTATATGTTTCAAATTCATGCTTATTTAATAAAAATAAAGTGACTGTTTATATTTGTAAACTGGGCCTTTAAAAAATAAACTATACTTTGTCAAATAAGTAGCACTTTTGGAGGTTTGAGATTGGAAACTGCCACTTTATTTTTATTCAACTTAACTGCCAGTTTAGTAAGAAAATCGCCAATTTTAAATAAGAAGATGCACTTTTGTTAGAAGTGGCAGTGAAATACGTCAAAGTCCTGCTTATTCAAATTTAAGGAAAAACAGTTGGTTTTTAAACCGTGCCTTTAAAAACATACTCCTTTTGGTAAATAAGTAGCAATTCTTAAATTAATTTTGGGTTTTAAATGAGAAAGTGGCATTTTATTTCATTGAGTGGCATTTTATTTCTTTGAGTGGCATTTTATTTCTTTGAGTGGCATTTTGGCAAGAGAATTGCCATTTATAAATAAGAAGAGGCACTTTTACTAGACGTGATAGTGAAATTAAAAAATAAACTATACTTTGTCAAATAAGTACCACTTTTGGAGGTTTGAGATTGGAAACTGCCACTTTATTTTTATTGGAGGTTTGAGATTGGAAACTGCCACTTTATTTTTATTGGAGGTTTGAGATTGGAAACTGCCACTTTATTTTTATTCAACTTAACTGCCAGTTTAGTAAGAAAATCGCCAATTTTAAATAAGAAGATGCACTTTTGTTAGAAGTGGCAGTTAAATACATGTCCTGCTTATTCAAATTTAGAGACAGGGGGAAACTGGACGCAAATTCCATCTTGGCGAATTGATATATTGAGTGTCATTTTGGCAAAAGAAATGCCATTTATAAATAAGAAGAGGTACTTTTACTAGAAGTGACAGTGAAATACATCAAAGTCATTCTTATTAATAAAAAAAACACACACATATTTTGGTAAATGTATTTCTTATGTATGTATCTGTCTTAGATTAATATTGGGTTTGATATGGAAAGCGGAATTTTATTTCTTTGATTGGCTTCTTGTGAATAAATGGCCAATAAACAGTAAATTTATTATTTCGATTTAATATTTCTATTAATATGGGAAATGATTTAAAAACGGCCACTTTATTTATATAAAAATGAGTTTGTTTACAAAAAACAACTTCAACAAATATTAGCCTTAATAGCGCCCTTATTTTGCCCATATATGGTAGGATCATAATTCTTCATTTTGATTGGTTGGTTGGTCCTTAAAGAGAGAGCCTTCTGCCCAGTCAGTTAATAGCTTACCGGTAGTGTATAAGGCAGGAAAGGCCTGTATGAGGTGACAGTACTGCATCACACACAGTACAGCAGTACCGGTAATACACTGTAATATGGTACAGTTATCAGAGGCAATACTGCAATAGGCTATCGGTACCGGACCATCTTGCATACAGCACAGCATACGGAGGGGATCTACTATCTATACACCCCCACCAACCCTAATACTGTCATATGATAGTGTCTGACAGTATCAGAGTGTACTGGTCTGCCCGCTGTCGCCTGCAGGTACGATTGTATGTGTACACACCTGTAACAGTGCAACAGTAACATGCATGCCCATTACAGCATTACTGCATTAGAGGCCTACATCATTACTCTACAGCTCGAGGACTAGGCCTACTCTACGCACCGTACTGTCAGACTGTAGTTGTAGTACCAGTATGCAGTAGGGCAGTTAGGCTGTGAGTGCAGCGAGGACTAGGCCTACTCTACACACCGTACTGTCAGACTGTAGTTGTAGTACCAGTATGCAGTAGGGCAGTTAGGCTGTGAGTGCAGTAAGGCAGTAAGGTGGAAGTTAGGAAGTTCATTCATATGATTCATTCGAGTTCTGAGGAGTCAGACGATGAGTCTGGAGATGGGATCTCCTCCTCTGATGCTGAGAACGAGCAACGCGGATCTGATTCATCTGATGATCTCTCTCCGGAAGATTCGTCTGCAGAGAACGATAGCGGGTCCCTTGTTTGGGCGAAAATGTCGAAGAAGGATAACCCATGGCCAGCGCGTATACTGGTATAGTCGCACCTAACGCACATTTTCCTAAACCCACTAAAGGGAAATTTGGGGGCGAATACAAATATGTATACTTTTTCGGAACCAAAAATTTTTCATGGGTGAAGAATACCCCGGAATATATTCTCCCTTATATTGAGTATAAAGACAAGTTCTCTGTGCGTAAGGCCAATATCCCCTTAATGCCAATTTTATATTGGCACTAAGCGAAATACAAAACAATGAATAATTATCATTGATTTTTAGGTGAACAACAAATGTATATCGTTGTTTAAAGTACATATTAAAGTATATATTATATATATATACGGTTCCCGTTATATATATATACCTTATAATATATACCTACCCATTATTGTACCATCAACAGGTTTTTAAACAATATTTTTTATTTGTATAATAATTTCAATTATTTTTTGCCGGTATTATATATTTTTAATTATTTTTTTTATTTATATTTGTACCTATATTATACATCTATATCGTCTTATTTTTATATTTTCTAAATTGAATCATAAGCCATTTTGAAACCCATTAGGCCATTTCGTGCTCATGTGCTCATTTCGTGCTCATTTCGTGCCCTTGATTAGTATAGTTTACCTCTATAACGGGGGATATATATAAATTGCCAGTGAGTTTGTTTTTGCTGCTCATATAAATGGGAGGAATTCAGGTTATTAAACAACGATATATATATATCTACATAAATATAGTGCTACTTGATTGTGTTTAATTATGTTGTGTTTCTTCCATAGCTGTTTTCTATAGCATTTGTGTTTCCATAGGTAATTTGAAATCTGCATATGTTCAATCTTTCTATAATAAAACTGCCCAACGTCTGTGAAAAAAGTCTGTGTTATTGTGTTTAATTATGTCACCTATATAATTGTGTTGTGTTTCCATAGCTGTTTTCTACAGCATTTGTGTTTCCACAGGTGTTTTCTATAGCATAGGTAATTTGATATGTGCATATGTTCAATCTTTCTATAATCAAACTGCCAAACGTCTGTGAAAAAAGTCTGTGTTATTCAAGAAAAATGCCATTTTTTATATTCAAACTGCCACTTTTATTCAAGCAACTTGCATTCTTTTATCAAACAAGAGGATCTCGTCCAAATAGCAAGTCCGTGTTATTCAAGAAAAATGCCATTTTTTATATTCAAACTGCCACTTTTATTCAAGCAACTTGCATTCTTTTATCAAACAAGAGGATCTCGTTCAAATAGAGTCCGTGTTATTCAAGAAAAATGCCATTTTTTATATTAAACTGCCACTTTTATTCAAGCAACTTGCATTCTTTTATCAAACAAGAGGATCTCGTCCAAATAGCAAGTCCGTGTTATTCAAGAAAAATGCCATTTTTTATATTCAAACTGCCACTTTTATTCAAGCAACTTGCATTCTTTTATCAAACAAGAGGATCTCGTCCAAATAGCAAGTCCGTGTTATTCAAGAAAAATGCCATTTTTTATATTCAAACTGCCACTTTTATTCAAGCAACTTGCATTCTTTTATCAAACAAGAGGATCTCGTCCAAATAGCAAGTCCGTGTTATTCAAGAAAAATGCCATTTTTTATATTAAACTGCCACTTTTATTCAAGCAACATGCATTCTTTTATCAAACAAGAGGATCTCGTCCAAATAGCAAGTCCGTGTTATTCAAGAAAAATGCCATTTTTTATATTAAACTGCCACTTTTATTCAAGCAACATGCATTATTTTATCAAACAAGAGGATCTCGTCCAAATAGCAAGTCCGTGTTATTCAAGAAAAATGCCATTTTTTATATTAAACTGCCACTTTTATTCAAGCAACTTGCATTCTTTTATCAAACAAGAGGATCTCGTCCAAATAGAAAGTCCGTGTTATTCAAGAAAAATGCCATTTTTTATATTAAACTGCCACTTTTATTCAAGCAACATGCATTCTTTTATCAAACAAGAGGATCTCGTCCAAATAGCAAGTCCGTGTTATTCAAGAAAAATGCCATTTTTTATATTAAACTGCCACTTTTATTCAAGCAACATGCATTCTTTTATCAAACAAGAGGATCTCGTCCAAATAGCAAGTCCGTGTTATTCAAGAAAAATGCCATTTTTTATATTAACCCTTTCGATCCCAAAGTACCATATATGGGCACCAACATTTAGGGTATAAATTGCATTCAAAGAAACTTTAAATTCAGGGACTATTGCATTTAATTAGAAAAAAAAATACATGGATTTGCTCAAAACGTAATTTTACAGTACTGCCATTGCCAACAATTCCCCGATATTGGCTACTTCATAATAGCTGTTCTTGGCAATATTTTTCCTGAAATATTGACAGTTCCCAATCACTACAATGGATGGTACACCTCTTGAAAAAAATATGAGCAAATTGGCTGACATCTCCACTAACATTTCCAACCAATAACAATAGGCCATTACCAAATCACTGAATGAGCTAATTAGTTTAAACAGGTGGGCATATATGGGCCACCGGGCATGTACAGTATGATTAGATTTTTTTATACTTCTGCTCTACAGCACTATATTGCAGTATTGCCATTCTGTGTTACTGTAATATTCAGCAATTAAGTACAGTAGGATGGTAAATGGCCTAGTACCTTGTTAGCTCGGGCGCCGGACTGTGTAGTGTAACGAACATTCAACAATGATGTCTGATAGATGATAGGCCTATCTTGGTACACCGCCATTTGCTGGTACTGACCGGTATGTTTTACAGAGCTATCTATTTCATCAGTTAGGTAGGTCTATAGTAATATTGGAGGTAGGCCTACCTACACCCACCCTGTAGGGTGTTGCTCTCTGGTTGGGCAGATATACCGCTACAGTGTAGCGTAACAATACAGCAATATAATATATATATAATAGAAGAGTCTTCTTGTGGGCACTAAATGTAGCAACAGTAAATGCATGGTTGCATTATAAGAAGGACGCAAAGAACGACACAACCCGTTTGTTGAAATCCAAAAAAATGGATTTGTTGTCCTTTACAGAAGCCATATCAACATCTTTGCTTTTCCTCGATAAGATGCCGCCATCGCTGGTGAGGAAGCGAGGCCGTCCAGGAGGAGACTCTGCTACCTCTAGTCCAGCACCAAGTGTTTCGGGGGCGTTTGTGGGATTTGAGACTGATAGAGCTGTAGAGTGTCAACTCCACGTCACCATAGGTCGAATGCCCCTTCTCCTGCCATGGATATACGGCATGATATAATTGCCCATTTCCCTGGGATGGTCCCAGTATCTGATCGACAGCGCTGCCGTCACTGCGGCATGAACTCACAGATATCATGCCTTAAATGCTCTATCTTCCTGTGTATACGACACGACCGGATCGAAACTGCTTTCTAGACTACCATTGTATAGGGTATGATTGAACTGTATTATTGAACTCTGGTATGATTATTGATTATGTGAATTATTGCCTAATACTATGAATTAGGTGAACTAAAAAATAATACATACACATACCAACGAACCAACAACATGCATAGAATCTAGTAATTGTTATATTGTTATCAATATTTCAATATTTTTATTATTAATTAAACAAGGAAATGCATTTTTCACGAATTTTTTAATTTAAATAAATTTACCCCAAGATCCCGTTGTACCATATATGGAACGTCTCTAAACTGAATGAAGATAATATGAACATTATTTAATTTTCATCTTACTAGTTCATTTGTATCCCAATTAAGGTATTTTGACAAAAAAATATTTTTATTTACCACAGAAATTAATTCGGGATCGAAAGGGTTAAACTGCCACTTTTATTCAAGCAACTTGCATTCTTTTATCAAACAAGAGGATCTCGTCCAAATAGAAAGTCCGTGTTATTCAAGAAAAAGGCCATCTTATAAAAATTAAACAACCACTTATTAATTTTATAACTGCAGGTTTGATAAGCCCAATAAGTGTTATTTGAAATTTTTTAACCGCCGGTTTTCCAAAAAAGCGCCTCGTTCTGGTGTTGCACTTTAAGCGCAACTTTTTTGGAAAACCGGTGGTTTTTTAGTAAAAAAACGCCAGTTACTTCTTTCAGTGTAGCTAACTAGCTTGTTTTTACAAAAACTATAGATGTAAAAATTTAATAATTTTATTTTAAGAAAATCACTGAAATTTTATTTTATTTTCTATAAAGTTATCTCTAGCTATTACACCATGTCCTGAAATAAAGAATCGATATTCAGGTATACCTGCCCACCCAAAAAAATGGCATATTACATGCGCATGGGAAAATAAAGTAGAACTTTTTTTCACTATTCTCGTTTTTTTCCCATGTAATACCTATAATTATATTCTTAAATTGGTACTTCTTTGTTGCTCAATTATTAGTTTTGATTTATTTAATAAAAGATTACAATACGATACAGCTCACTTCAATAATTGACAAATTAGAACTCACTGATCGCTGCATTCACAATACCGTTGTGGGCTGCATTTAATATATTTAATGTAATCTTACCTCCCATACGCACTGGGAAATGTTGCAATATAGTCTTCGTCGTAGTCAAGTAAGGTAATACATCCCTGGCCGATATTATGAACTCCTATTGACAACCCCAGGAACTTTGACTTGGTGTAGATATGAGCTTGTACTTGTATTTTGTTGACGATATTTTCTGCGTAGAAGGCGGATATGGGCGGGTGGTGTGAGACCTGTTCGGCTACGAAGGCGAGGTCGCTGTCTGCGCACCAAGGCACCGGACCAGTAGCCAATGACGGAGACTGTAAATGTAAAACTAATGGTAAACTATTGGATTGGGGGGGGGGGGGGGTAGACCTAATGTTTAACCCTTTCGGTACCATGGCACATACGTCTGTTCCATGTTCCATGGGTATTGCGCCATGACACACACGTCTGTTCCATGACATTTATTTGATTTCTAAGAAGGGAAAATGATGCTGGACTCTGCTGGACTGCTGAAAGTACATGCTTCTATATGTTAGCGGCGCATTTCAGCTTGTATCTACTGTAATTTAACTACGGTCGGCCTACTGCAGACCTGCTTACAGACTGCCAGACTTTAGCAATAACAGAATAAGGCAGTACTGCAGTAAGGTACGCCTAAACTGACTAAACAGCCTAAACAAAAAAGCCTAAACAAACTGACCGACAGACAGTCTGGATAGGGCCAAAAGTAAAAACTGACAACGGAAATGAAATCCTTGACCAGGAAAACCCCCATAGAGAGAATTTTAATTAGCTAATGTGATTCCTTATATTTTTGACGGACAGACAGACCGACAGACAGTCTGGATAGGGTTAAAAGTGAAAACTCACAGCGGCAATGAAATCCTTAACCAGGAAAACCCTCATAGAGAGAATTTTAATTAGCTAATGTGATTCCTTATATTTTTGACGGACAGACAGACCGACAGACAGACAGTCTGGATAGGGTCAAAAGTGAAAACTGACAGTGGAAATGAAATACTTGACCAGGAAAACCCCCATAGAGAGAATTTTAATTAGCTAATGTGATTCCTTATATTTTTGACGGACAGACAGACCGACAGACAGTCTGGATAGGGTTAAAAGTGAAAACTCACAGCGGCAATGAAATCCTTGACCAGGAAAACCCTCATAGAGAGAATTTTAATTAGCTAATGTGATTCCTTATATTTTTGACGGACAGACAGACCGACAGACAGTCTGGATAGGGTCAAAGGTAAAAACTGACAGCGGAAATGAAATCCTTGACCAGGAAAACCCCCATAGCGAGAATGTTAGTAGATTTTATTCTTTCTAAAGTCTTGACAGACAAACTGACAGAAAGACTGACAGACTTCAGAAATTCATTAATTAGAGTTGGGCACTTGGGGGTTTGAATAATTTCCAGTTAGGTACCGAAAGGGTTAAAATACAAAGTCACAAATTGAACGTTCTAGTGGAATTCTTCCTACTCCAACACACTGCCTATATTGGTACGAGTTCCTTACCCGGTCTTCCTACTCCAACACACTGTCTATATTGGTACGAGATCCTTACCCGGTCTTCCTACTCCAACACACTGCCTATATTGGTACGAGTTCCATACCCGGTCTTCCTACTCCAACACACTGCCTATATTGGTACGAGTTCCTTACCCGGTCTTCCTACTCCAACACACTGCCTATATTGGTACGAGTTCCTTACCCGGTCTTCCTACTCCAACACACTGCCTATATTGGTACGAGTTCCTTACCCGGTCTTCCTACTCCAACACACTGCCTATATTGGTACGAGTTCCTTACCCGGTCTTCCTACTCCAACACACTGCCTATATTGGTACGAGTTCCTTACCCGGTCTTCCTACTCCAACACACTGCCTATATTGGTACGAGTTCCTTACCCGGTCTTCCTACTCCAACACACTGCCTATATTGGTACGAGTTCCTTACCCGGTCTTCCTACTCCAACACACTGCCTATATTGGTACGAGTTCCTTACCCGGTCTTCCTACTCCAACACACTGCCTATATTGGTACGAGTTCCTTACCCGGTCTTCCTACTCCAACACACTGCCTATATTGGTACGAGTTCCTTACCCGGTCTTCCTACTCCAACACACTGCCTATATTGGTACGAGTTCGTTACCCGGTCTTCCTACTCCAACACACTGCCTATATTGGTACGAGTTCCTTACCCGGTCTTCCTACTCCAACACACTGTCTATATTGGTACGAGTTCCTTACCCGGTCTTCCTACTCCAACACACTGCCTATATTGGTACGAGTTCCTTACCCGGTCTTCCTACTCCAACACACTGCCTATATTGGTACGAGTTCCTTTCCCGGTCTTCCTACTCCAACACACTGCCTATATTGGTACGAGTTCCTTAACCGGTCTTCCTACTCCAACACACTGTCTATATTGGTACGAGTTCCTTACCCGGTCTTCCTACTCCAACACACTGCCTATATTGGTACGAGTTCCTTACCCAGTCTTCCTACTCCAACACACTGCCTATATTGGTACGAGTTCCTTAACCGGTCTTCCTACTCCAACACACTGTCTATATTGGTACGAGTTCCTTACCCGGTCTTCCTACTCCAACACACTGCCTATATTGGTACGAGTTCCTTACCCGGTCTTCCTACTCCAACACACTGCCTATATTGGTACGAGTTCCTTACCCGGTCTTCCTACTCCAACACACTGCCTATATTGGTACGAGTTCGTTACCCGGTCTTCCTACTCCAACACACTGCCTATATTGGTACGAGTTCCTTACCCGGTCTTCCTACTCCAACACACTGTCTATATTGGTACGAGTTCCTTACCCGGTCTTCCTACTCCAACACACTGCCTATATTGGTACGAGTTCCTTACCCGGTCTTCCTACTCCAACACAATACCTATATTGGTACGAGTTCCTTACCCGGTCTTCCTACTCCAACACACTGCCTATATTGGTACGAGTTCCTTACCCGGTCTTCCTACTCCAACACACTGCCTATATTGGTACGAGTTCCTTACCCGGTCTTCCTACTCCAACACACTGCCTATATTGGTACGAGTTCCTTACCCGGTCTTCCTACTCCAACACACTGTCTATATTGGCACGAGTTCCTTACCCGTTCCTTACCGGTACGAGTTCCTTACCCGGTTTTGCGTTCCTGGCAGGTTCCACCAGCATTGGAATGTTTCACCGAGTATGGGATTATAAGGTTTCTTAGCAACCGGGGATTTCCGACCTGCGTGGAATGACGACAAATACCAACGAACCGTCGCCATAAATCGCTCCTTTGGAGTCGAACATTGGGCGATTCTAAACGAAGATTAAAAAATAGGAGATTATTAGGTTAAATGTAAAGGGACATCCGTTAAAAATAGGAGATTATAGCTATAGGTCAAATGTAAAGGGACATCCGTTAAAAATAGGAGATTATAGGTTAAATGTAAAGGGACATACATCCATTAAAAATAGGAGATTATATGTTACATGTAAAGGGACATCGGTTAAAAATAGGAGATTATTAGGTTAAATTTATAGGGACATCCGTTAAAAATAGGAGATTATAGGTTAAATGTAAAGGGACATCCGTTAAAAATAGGAGATTATAGGTTAAATTTAAAGGGACATCCGTTAAAAATAGGAGATTATAGGTTAAATGTAAAGGGACATCCGTTAAAAATAGGAGATTATAGGTTAAATGTAAAGGGACATCCGTTAAAAATAGGAGATTATAGGTTAAATGTAAAGGGACATCCGTTAAAAATAGGAGATTATAGGTTAAATGTAAAGGGACATACATCCATTAAAAATAGGAGATTATAGGTTACATGTAAAGGGACATCGGTTAAAAATAGGAGATTATTAGGTTAAATTTATAGGGAAATCCGTTAAAAATAGGAGATTATAGGTTAAATGTAAAGGGACATCCGTTAAAAATAGGAGATTATAGGTTAAATGTAAAGGGACATCCGTTAAAAATAGGAGATTATAGGTTAAATGTAAAGGGACATCCGTTAAAAATAGGAGATTATAGGTTAAATGTAAAGGGACATCCGTTAAAAATAGGAGATTATAGGTTGAATGTAAAGGGACATCCGGTTAAAAATAGGAGATTATAGGTTAAATGTAAAGGGACATCCGTTAAAAATAGGAGATTATAGGTTAAATGTAAAGGGACATCCGTTAAAAATAGGAGATTATATAGGTTAAATGTAAAGGGACATCCGTTAAAAATAGGAGATTATAGGTTAAATGTAAAGGGACTGGGACATCCGTTAAAAATCGGAGATTATAGGTTAAATGTAAAGGGACATCCGTTAAAAATAGGAGATTATAGGTTAAATGTAAAGGGACATCCGTTAAAAATAGGAGATTATAGGTTAAATGTAAAGGGACATCCGTTAAAAATAGGAGATTATAGGTTAAATGTAAAGGGACATCCGTTAAAAATAGGAGATTATAGGTTAAATGTAAAGGGACATTGTTTAAAAATAGGAGATTATATAAGTTAAATGTAAAGGGACATCCGTTAAAAATAGGAGATTATAGGTTAAATGTAAAGGGACATCCGTTAAAAATAGGAGATTATAGGTTAAATGTAAAGGGACATCCGTTAAAAATAGGAGATTATATAGGTTAAATGTAAAGGGACATCCGTTAAAAATAGGAGATTATAGGTTAAATGTAAAGGGACATACGGTTAAAAATAGGAGATTATAGGTTAAATGTAAAGGGACATCCAGATCCGTTAAAAATAGGAGATTATAGGTTAAATGTAAAGGGACATCCGTTTAAAATAGGAGATTATAGGTTAAATGTAAAGGGACCTCGGTTAAAAATAGGAGATTATAGGTTAAATGTAAAGGGACATCCGTTAAAAATAGGAGATTATAGGATTAATGTAAAGGGACATCCGTTAAAAATAGGAGATTATAGGTTAAATGTAAAGGGACATTGGTTAGAAATAGGAGATTATAGGTTAAATGTAAAGGGACATCCGTTACAAAAATAGGAGATTATAGGTTAAATGTAAAGGGACATCCGTTAAAAATAGGAGATTATAGGTTAAATGTAAAGGGACATCCGTTAAAAATAGGAGATTATAGGTTAAATGTAAAGGGACATCCGTTAAAAATAGGAGATTATAGGTTAAATGTAAAGGGACATCCGTTACAAAAATAGGAGATTATAAGTTAAATGTAAAGGGACATTGGTTAGAAATAGGAGATTATAGGTTAAATGTAAAGGGACATCCGTTACAAAAATAGGAGATTATAGGTTAAATGTAAAGGGACATCCGTTAAAAATAGGAGATTATAGGTTAAATGTAAAGGGACATCCGTTAAAAATAGGAGATTATAGGTTAAATGTAAAGGGACATCCGTTAAAAATAGGAGATTATAGGTTAAATGTAAAGGGACATCCGTTAAAAATAGGAGATTATAGGTTAAATGTAAAGGGACATCCGTTACAAAAATAGGAGATTATAGGTTAAATGTAAAGGGACATCCGTTAAAAATAGGAGATTATAGGTTAAATGTAAAGGGACATCCGTTAAAAATAGGAGATTATAGGTTAAATGTAAAGGGACATCCGTTACAAAAATAGGAGATTATAGGTTAAATGTAAAGGGACATCCGTTAAAAATAGGAGATTATAGGTTAAATGTAAAGGGACATCCGTTAAAAATAGGAGATTATAGGTTAAATGTAAAGGGACATTGGTTAGAAATAGGAGATTATAGGTTAAATGTAAAGGGACATCCGTTACAAAAATAGGAGATTATAGGTTAAATGTAAAGGGACATCCGTTAAAAATAGGAGATTATAGGTTAAATGTAAAGGGACATCCGTTAAAAATAGGAGATTATAGGTTAAATGTAAAGGGACATCCGTTAAAAATAGGAGATTATAGGTTAAATGTAAAGGGACATCCGTTAAAAATAGGAGATTATAGGTTAAATGTAAAGGGACATCCGTTAAAAATAGGAGATTATAGGTTAAATGTAAAGGGACATCCGTTAAAAATAGGAGATTATAGGTTAAATGTAAAGGGACATCCGTTAAAAATAGGAGATAATAGGTTAAATGTAAAGGGACATCCATTAAAAATAGGAGATTATAGGTTAAATGTAAAGGGACATCGGTTAAAAATAGGAGATTATTAAGTTAAATTTATAGGGACATCCGTTAAAAATAGGAGATTATAGGTTAAATGTAAAGGGACATCCGTTAAAAATAGGAGATTATAGGTAAAATGTAAAGGGACATCCGTTAAAATAGGAGATTATAGGTTAAATGTAAAGGGACATCCGTTAAAAATAGGAGATTATAGTTTAAATGTAAAGGGACATCCGTTAAAAATTGAAGATTATCTAGGTTAAATGTAAAGGGACATCCGTTAAAAATAGGAGATTATAGGTTAAATGTAAAGGGACATCCGTTAAAAATAGGAGATCATAGGTTAAATGTAAAGGGAGATCCGGTTAAAAATAGGAGATTTTAGGTTAAATGTAAAGGGACATCCGGTTAAAAATAGGAGATTTTAGGTTAAATGTAAAGGGACATCCGTTAAAAATAGGAGATTATAGGTTAAATATAAAGGGACATCCGTTAAAAATTGGAGATTATATTAAATTAAAGGGACATCCGTTAAAAATATGAGACTATTAGGTTAAATGTAAAGGGACATCCGTTAAAAATAGGAGATTATAGGTTAAATGTAAAGGGACATCCGTTAAAAATAGGAGATTATAGGTTAAATGTAAAGGGACATCCGGTTAAAAATAGGAGATTTTAGGTTAAATGTAAAGGGACATCCGTTAAAAATAGGAGATTATAGGTTAAATATAAAGGGACATCCGTTAAAAATTGGAGATTATATTAAATTAAAGGGACATCCGTTAAAAATATGAGACTATTAGGTTAAATGTAAAGGGACATCCGGTTAAAAATAGGAGATTATAGGTTAAATTTAAAGGGACATCCATTAAAAATAGGAGATTATAGGTTAAATTTAAAGGGACATCCATTAAAAATAGGAGATTATAGGTTAAATTTAAAGGGATATCCATTAAAAATAGGAGATTATAGGTTAAATTTAAAGGGACATCCATTAAAAATAGGAGATTATAGGTTAAATTTAAAGGGACATCCATTAAAAATAGTAGATTATAGGTTAAATTTAAAGGGACATCCATTAAAAATAGTAGATTATAGGTTAAATGTAAAGGGACATCCGTTAAAAATTGGAGATTATATTAAATTAAAGGGACATCCGTTAAAAATATGAGACTATTAGGTTAAATGTAAAGGGACATCCGGTTAAAAATAGGAGATTATAGGTTAAATTTAAAGGGACATCCATTAAAAATAGGAGATTATAGGTTAAATTTAAAGGGACATCCATTAAAAATAGGAGATTATAGGTTAAATTTAAAGGGTCATCCATTAAAAATAGGAGATTATAGGTTAAATTTAAAGGGACATCCATTAAAAATAGGAGATTATAGGTTAAATTTAAAGGGACATCCATTAAAAATAGGAGATTATAGGTTAAATGTAAAGGGACATCCGTTAAAAATAGGAGATTATAGGTTAAATGTAAAGGGACATCCGTTAAAAATAGGAGATTATAGGTTAAATGAAAAAGGGACATCCGTTAAAAATAGGAGATTATAGGTTAAATGTAAAGGGACATCCGTTAAAAATAGGAGATTATAGGTTAAATGTAAAGGGACATCCGTTACAAAAATAGGAGATTATAGGTTAAATGTAAAGGGACATCCGTTAAAAATAGGAGATTATAGGTTAAATGTAAAGGGACATCCGTTAAAAATAGGAGATTATAGGTTAAATGTAAAGGGACATCCGTTAAAAATAGGAGATTATAGGTTAAATGTAAAGGGACATCCGTTAAAAATAGGAGATTATAGGTTAAATGTAAAGGGACATCCGTTAAAAATAGGAGATTATAGGTTAAATGTAAAGGGACATCCGTTAAAAATTGGAGATTATAGGTTAAATGTAAAGGGACATCCGTTAAAAATAGGAGATTATAGGTTAAATGTAAAGGGACATCCGTTACAAAAATAGGAGATTATAGGTTAAATGTAAAGGGACCTCGGTTAAAAATAGGAGATCATAGGTTAAATGTAAAGGGACATCCGTTAAAAATAGGAGATTATAGGTTAAATGTAAAGGGACATCCGTTAAAAATAGGAGATTATAGGTTAAATGTAAAGGGACATACATCCATTAAAAATAGGAGATTATATGTTACATGTAAAGGGACATCGGTTAAAAATAGGAGATTATAGGTTAAATGTAAAGGGACATCCGTTAAAAATAGGAGATTATAGGTTAAATGTAAAGGGACATCCGTTAAAAATAGGAGATTATAGGTTAAATATAAAGGGACATCCGTTAAAAATAGGAGATTATAGGTTAAATGTAAAGGGACATCCGTTAAAAATTGGAGATTATAGGTTAAATGTAAAGGGACATCCGTTAAAAATAGGAGATTATAGGTTAAATGTAAAGGGACATCCGTTACAAAAATAGGAGATTATAGGTTAAATGTAAAGGGACATCCGTTAATAATAGGATATTATAGGTTAAATGTAAAGGGACATCCGTTAAAAATTGAAGATTATAGGTTAAATGTAAAGGGACATCCGTTAAAAATAGGATATTATAGGTTAAATGTAAAGGGACATCCGTTAAAAATAGGAGATTATAGGTTAAATGTAAAGGGACATCCGTTAAAAATAGGAGATTATAGGTTAAATGTAAAGGGACATCCGTTAAAAATAGGAGATTATAGGTTAAATGTAAAGGGACATCCGTTAAAAATAGGATATTATAGGTTAAATGTAAAGGGACATCCGTTAAAAATAGGATATTATAGGTTAAATGTAAAGGGACATCCGTTAAAAATTGAAGATTATCTAGGTTAAATGTAAAGGGACATCCGTTAAAAATAGGAGATTATAGGTTAAATGTAAAGGGACATCCGTTAAAAATAGGAGATCATAGGTTAAATGTAAAGGGAGATCCGTTAAAAATAGGAGATTATAGGTTAAATGTAAGGTAATGGTGAAAAATATTGAGACTTGAAAAATATCGAGACTTGAAAAATATCGAGAGTAAAAATAACGAGAGTAAAAATATCGAGAGTTGAAAATTAACGTGATTAAAAAATATCGAGAGTAAAAATATCGAGAGTAAAAATATCGAGTGTTGAAAAATATCGAGTGTTGAAAAATATCGAGTGTTGAAAAATATCGAGAGTAAAAATATCGAGTGTTGAAAAATATCGAGTGTTGAAAAATATCGAGAGTAAAAATATTGCATTTTGCTTGATCATTTTATTTAGAATTATGGAACAATATTGCAGTGCATTGGTTTCAACAGTGCAAGTGATGTATTACACCTTGGGTACCCATTTACCAGATTTATTATACTAGCTAGTTTTTGCTATTTTTTTAATAAATATTATAAAAGAAGTGCTAGCTATAAATTTTGATAAATATTATAAATATTGTTAAATCTTATACTGTATTAGAACACGTACTGTATAAGCTACCAAATGTTGATAAATATTGTTGTTCTAGAACATTTATAGTAAAAAAAAATTATCATACAACCCTTATTTAAAAAAATTGTTACTATCGATATTTTTACTCTCAATATTTTTCAACACTCGATATTTTTACTCTCGATATTTTTCAACACTCGATATTTTTACTCTCGATATTTTTCAACACTCGATATTTTTACTCTCGATATTTTTCAACACTCTATATTTTTCAACACTCGATATTTTTACTCTCGATATTTTTCAACACTCGATATTTTTACTCTCGATATTTTTACTCTCGATATTTTTCAACACTCGATATTTTTACTCTCAATATTTTTCAACACTCGATATTTTTCAACACTCGATATTTTTCAACACTCGATATTTTTACTCTCGATATTTTTACCCTCGATATTTTTACTCTCGATATTTTTTGAACTCTCGATATTATCGTTATTTTTCAACATTTTCGTTATTTTTACTCGCGTTATTTTTACTCTCGATATTTTTCATGTCTCGATATTTTTCAATATAACTAAATGTAAAGTGACATCGGTTAAAAATACGAAATAAACTTACCCAACAAACAAATCCGCGTGAGCAAAGAAATCAGCGTACATTTCTAATAAAGAGCGGCGTTCTAGAATAAAGGTTGGCAAGACGACCCTAGTGAGATCCATGCCGAGTCTCACCTGGGACAGCAGGTGTGTAATCAGATTTCTATGTTTTTCAACATTGGCTGCAAAGAATACAATATACGAATAATAATAATAAATAAACGTAAACGATAATGTTAAAAAATTAAATTGTTTATCTTTATAAAGAAAGGTATCATATACGCAGATTAACTAAAATTAAATAAATAAATTACCGGTATAATATATAATTTTTCTATAATAGATCATTTCATTAATAAATTTATAAGACACATGCAGTTCACACCAATCGTTTCGTATGTTACAATTTTGTAAAAAAACTACATTTCGTTAAAAAAAACTTCACCGTGTTTCAATCGTCGTATATGGATAGTTGATATCCGCTAACTTACTTAGGATCGTCTGTGTAACACACAGACAGTGAGAATTTATACAGACGTGAGTAATCTGTGCACCTGAGCTGCCACAACCTGTTGCGAACGCAGTCAGGCGGCGCAAAGCCGCCGCACCAAGATATATACGTCGATTATAACTTTTAAGTATATTAGATAATTAAATTAGCCATAAAGTCGCTCATACCGTCTGTTTCCATGTCGTTGGCGAACAACTCCTCGTCCGTGTACTCCCTGTACTGGTTCGCTTGAACAGCTGTTTCGCCTTGCGACCACATCGACGTGGTTTCCTCCAGTTTAAGCTCATCGTTAATGTCAACCATCCCAACTCCGACGAGTTCCGCAGTCGATGAACCATCCTGCGTCGCGGCAGCAGCTGGCACCGACGTGTTCCCGTTGCTAAAAAGTCATTATTAAATTCCCCATAGAAGAGTTTTTTACTACTATATTGTAGCTATATAGTGAATATGTGATGGGAACAAGTTCGGTTTGAAAACACACACAAGCCACCCCCACCACATATAGTTAGGGACATTATGTAATACCTATACATTTCGTAGCAATTCAAACATTGACAAAATATTCCAGAACATGGTGTATTTATTAAATAAAATAAATGGCCAGCAGCGGGAAAAAAATCAGGCAATTCCTAAATCTCAACTATTGCCCAATACTAACACATGACAAACGCCGAGCTCTATGGAACAATACCACCTGTAGCAACCACCCTCCGTGAGGAAGAGGAGGGCTGGAATTGAAACTATCCGTTTCAAATAGTTTTTATAAACAACAATAACAATTGTATTTAATTAATTCTATTTAATTATATGGCTAGAGTTCCGCCCGTGCCAACATTTTCAGTTTGCTCTAAAAATAATGTGTATAGTTTACTAGCTACTACTTTTAATGTTAGTGTGAAGTATTCTAGGATATTTCGAATTATTTTTTTGTTAAATAGGCCTAATGTTATAGAACATATTATTTTTTGTTCTAGAACATTTTTAAAAATTATATTTTTTTGTTTTTTTAACACTTTTTTTGTATAATTAACATATATATCTAGTAATTTTTTGTACTCAAGTAATAATTTATAATTATAGCTAGTAAAATTAGATGTCGATGATTGACTATTGATGTCATTCTGTATTCCAATTATTTTTTAAATTAAACAATCATTATAATAATTTTTTTTAAAAGAACAAATATTCTAGAATTTTTTTATCGAATTAGTTAATAAAAATGTTCTAGAAAATTTGGTACAAGTTCTAGAACATTTAATAAATGTTCTAGAACTATTATCAATAAAAAACAGGCAAAACAGGCAAAATAGCACAAAAAATAATAAAATTTAACAATTTTATTAACAATTTTCTTCTTAAAAGAAAATTATTTTCTCGAAAATTCATAATTAAAATGTTGTAGAACTTTTTATCAAAGTTCTAAAACACTCAATATACGTTCAAGAACATTTATCAAAAAAAAAAAAACTGACAAAAAAGCATGAAAATTTGTTTTAAAAAAGCAACGAAAATGTTGGCATGGGCGGAACTGTTCCCAATTATATTATCTTGATAAAGTCAACATTTTATATAATGGAGCCAACACGATTAAATTCAAAAAAAATTCCTAGAACAGCAGAAAAAAATAATTCAAACAAAGAAATTATCAATAGATGTGACACAGGCTGAATTGTATCGTCTCAACCAATAGCAATTAATTTATTGGCGTAATAAAATACTAATTATTGACAAGCTTTGGGAACGTTGCGGTACTTACGAATGTATGACGTCTTCTAATCTTTTACTCCTGACAAATATTCTCAAGAAAAAACGTCTAATCATATTATTCGCATTCCATTGAAAAAATGAAGTTTGGGAATGTGGGGAAAGTACCAGTTAAATAACTGGGAGCAAATCTTGGGATAGGAGTAGCGCCCACCCCTACCCTCGGATAGCAGCTATCGAAAGAGGAGCCTTCGGGTCGCCTCCGGCTTCGGCCGACTGTTTGCTTGCTTTTTACAGCTAGTATTTTTTAATGTCCCCAATTAAAGCTACTTTTTTATGAGTTATGGCGCAAAATGACCGAAAAAACATTAAAAGAAAGTAGATATCTGTCTGCCAATCTGTCGGCTAGAGTTCCCCTGTCTATCAAAATTTAAGACAGATAGACAGATAACTGACAGACGGACAGGCTAGATTCCACCAAATTTTTAAAGTGACTTCGGAAATGAAATCAGCGACCCCGAAAACCCCCTAAACATAATTTCAGCTCGGTGGTGTGCTTCCTACAGGAATAGTTATGAGTCGATACAACAATGGTCCTCGATAAAATAGTAGATTAAAAAAAGATTATTTTCTAGAAATAGATTAAAAAATATTATTTAAAATGAATTTTTTTTACAAGCTAATGAAGAAAAGGTACTATTTCGTTATATCGACACCCCTGACCAATTTTTTTTACCTGTGTTTTTGGTGTTTTTTAATGATTTTTTTTTATATTGGTGAATGTTATAGAACATTAGTAGTTCATCTAGTAGAACATTAGTTTTTTATGGTAGCTAAGCTAACGCTAAACCTAACTTATTTTTTATTTCCAAAAAACTCTAGCTACCACAAAAAAAAGATATCTACTAATGTTCTAGAACATTCATTAGTATCAAAAAAACACTAAAAACACACAAAAATTGACAAGTAAAAAAAAATAGCTGGGGGTGTTGACATGACGAAGTAGTACCGAAGAAAACTAGCTAACACAAAATCATCTTACTGCCAGAAGGTCAATATTTTCTCCAATAATAGTCATTTTCACATTTTAAAAGAGGGTACATACATGGGTCATAATATGGTAATGCCCGCTTTCCAATGTTTTAGAAAGTCGACCTCGACACTCACAAACATATACAAATAACTAATAAAGTAATGCACAACTCAGTTAGAGACCTGACTCAGATGACAATTAATATTATACATTAAACTAACTGTAAACTAACTGATCTAATGTTAAATTTATTTGGTTTAAGTGAGTGTTTTGTCATCTCAGAAAGGCATCTAACTCCCAAAACACGATGACGTATTGTAGAACAAATGAAAAGCATTCCCAGTTTAATAGTTGTAGTTACGAATTATATGAATAGAATAAATAATAATCCTTCGCATTGATATATATTACAATTATATTACAATCCGTCATGACAATGACACATTGTAAATTAATTAATTAGGTGATAACAATATCAAACACCACCCAATCGTGTAACTGAATCGAACTCAAGTATTGTAAAGATAATTAGCTAACATGTTACATTTTACTATTCTATTTCATAATAAAATATCTACAATTCTCGAATATTTTAATGGAGGTTTACTTGTCAACAGCATGGGGTCTGATGTATATTTTAGAAACTGAGTTAATATTGAAGTCATTGATTTTTTATATTTTATGACATCCTTAAGTTACTTTTGGTCATTACCACGAGGCTTTTCATTAAAATACAAACAGTTCAATTTATTTTGTAACACTAAATTCGTTCTATCTTTTATTAAATAATTGAGCAACAAAAAGTGCTAATTTATGAATAAAATTGCGTAATACATTGGAAAAAAAACGTAGAAACATTTTTTTTTCAAATCTTTTTCAATTTTCTCTACCCTTTACTAACCTCACTGCCGCTAGGTAAATAAAATGCCTCGAGAATAGTGAAAAAATGTCTTTTTTTCCCATTTAATAAATAATTATTAAGGTTAAATTTATTAATAATTACCAACGTAATTACTGATCTACAATAAATAACGCAAAATCAACAGAATAAACTTCTAAATCATTAATTGGATGAACCTTTTAGGCATTTATGGAAGATTGCTTTGATAATAATTACTATATTGTCCGCAAATGCGGACAATAAAGGGAAATTTAAAGAAACTATTAAATACTAAATAATTACTAATAAAAAATATAGGTGTACATTTAATATAATTATAAACATTAAGATCCCCCCCACCACATTTTGGAAATATATCAAACAACCCCATTAATCACTTGTGCATACATTTTTACATTTGCGAAAAAATTTATATTTGTTTGTAAGTAATTTGGTCTATTAAATTTAGTCATTATTTTGCAAATAATTTGCAATATGACGTATTGATCACAGTCTACTATACATTACAATAACGGTACGATTTAGCTAAACAATTGATGTATTGATATTGATCTGCTGACTGACTTTATGTTACAGTATTGTTATAGTCGTCACGGGAGTGCATTCCGGTTGCCTTCATTAGTTTATTGCGTCTGTTGGAACATCTGTTGCCTGTCTTCCATTGTTCAGTATTGACAGACAATTAAGCTGATACTTTGTAGACAGTAATGACACGAAGTGGCTGTTCACGTCTCCAATCGAAATAATTATAAGCAAAATATAAGCAGATGTCCCATAATCTCCTTTACCCCAAAGCGGCAGACTAGGTAACTGCAGACGATTTAAACAGAGGCATTACAAATCTGAGGTCTAGAATATATATGTGCCAGGTATCAATCAGGAAGTAATAATTATAAACAATAATACAAATAACTTAAGAATTTCATTTAAAAAATTTCTAAAAAAGTTTTCATTTCAGCCCACTAGCGGTAGACTGGAGAACTGCCGAGGAATTACCGTCCCAACAAACGTTCCTGGGAAATAAGCTTTCAAATATTATTAGACCGGCAGATAGACACGCGGTTGATATAGTGGTACAGGTATGCTAAAAGCTCGGTTAGTTTCATGGCTCGCCCCTCAGTAATACTATAAGTATGTTCGAAACAAGTCCGATTTGATCTGGAGTCAACAGTTCAAGAGATATTTGCCCGAACTTACATTAATATTGGAACTTTTTCTCTAGTATGCCCGTACAAAATTGGATTGGAAATGGTTAAAATCTTAAAAGTTATTTACGAATGAATTTTTCATTACAGACAGACAGACGGACAGAAAGACAGACGGAAAGACGGACGGACAGACAGACAGACAGACGGACAGACAGACAGACGGACATGAAAATTTGTCCTATTTACTGATTATAATTGTGCGCTAAGGCTCACCTTTATTGCCAGGCTCGCCCCACAGTTAGACAGTTAGTAATACATCACACAGTGGAGTGGGCCAGAAACCCTGTTTTGTGGCCAAAATTCATTATTTCGACAAAGAGTGCGAAAGTCGGTTCCCCATGGTATAACAAGATGCTGAAGCGTCAAAAAATTGTTTTAAATTCTCTAGTAGCACAGAAGTGCCACTTTTTAGCATCTGGCACATGGTACACGTGTTTAGAATGGCACAAAATATCAAAATCGCTAAAGCTTCATATAAATGTGCCATTTTTGGTTTATATAGGTTTTCAAAGGTGCTGATTCGATTACAAATGGTTTCGAATTCTCTAGTGGAGTGGCACAGTGCCACTTTTTAGCATGTGGCAATTGTTTAACGTGTAAGACTGTATTCCATATGTCGAAACTTCCTATAGAGGACATTTTAGAGAAAATGAGCAAAGAAAATATGGCGACAATGTTCAGTAAAACTGAACGGACACAGACAGTGATTCAGTTTGCTTCAGTCGACGATGGATCAAAGATTTATCACATCCATGCAGGAGATAACAACAATAAACTTTAATTAGATATAAATTTATCGGTACCTGGTAATAATTTTCACTTATATTCGAAATAGTTGATGATTAAAATGTTCAAATTG
>JAUCBJ010002530.1:0-32602 GCA_032718475.1 Nemertoderma westbladi
CATTATTTGGGTCATTCTCTTCAAAAGTGGCCAAAATTGTGCTCAAAATAGGTCGATTTTTTTTTCTCTATAATGCTGTAAAACTATATATCACTATAATCGAAATTTTGCGTGGATTACGAAAAAACACATGTCCCACCTTAATTCGAATTAGGTAAAAAGTTATGGACAAAAAACAAATGTCACGTGTGTAATGAAATGTCACGGGTGTAATGGCAATAATTTACCTAGAATATATTGGTAGGACGAAGGGAGGGAGGGGGGGGGGGGGGGGGGGGGGGGGGTATAAATGTCACATGAGTATGCTGTAGGCTAATTTATAACTTACAAGGGAACTTTAAAAATTATTATAAAAATTTTACAACATTTTACAGCATTTTAATATTTGTTTAATCTGATTTCTGTAATAACTACTGTTCATCAATTATGTTTTTTCGACAATTACCAACACGTTTAAAAGTATGTTTTAATGTATGCTCATGAGTATAATATACCGTATTATCATTCGAGCTCGAATCCCAGAAACTCAGTTTCTGAATCGGAGTTCATTTCTTGTTCATTCGATTCGACATTGAGGTAGTGGACCTCTCCATGAGCCATACAACGGACAGGGCATAACTTCCCACATGAAACGTTTTTCACTATAATACGCTTGTTTTCGGGATCGAATACAATCTCGTGGGCTTTGCCTATACCTTTGATATCCGTTGTCTGTTTTCCTTTGACTTCTTTATCAGTGGCTTCCACGTCTTTAACACCATAGGAATACACATCAGTTTTTAAATCTTTCAATAACCCAAGTATCATATCAAAGTTTGGTGTACTGTTACCAACTCTCATGCCAATAATTTGATCAAGGTACCTCTTTATACTCCCCCCTATACCATCAACAGCCCCCTTTCCGTGCCCACTCTCAAGATAGATCCAAGAAAGGTTGATGTCTTTTGCAGCTGCATAGCGTTGGAATAAATAAACTATAAATTTATTTCTGTACTGACTAGACGGGCTATCGGATATTATGGTTATATTCTTAATGAGGCTGGTAGAAATGGCTTCACTAAGATATGGTTCAATACTAATAAAGACTGCTGGAGCGCGATGAATATTGCATTGACTGAGTGCAGCACCAGACTCAGCTGGGACATCCTTGTAACCCTTCCACACAACAAATGGATGTATACAGACGCTTTCCTGGGCATAATATGCACTCTTTATTTCTGCTGGACGGGGGATTTTAAAATTTTCTGACCAGTCCATATGAAGGACCATGGAGTGTTCATCACGGCGCTCTTTAATGTCTTTTATTGCACTAAATTGGTTTTTAACACGCTTAATGTGCAAGTCATACTTCTGCAGTTCTTTGACAGCTATTTCAACAAGTCTCCCAACTGGAATTTCTCTATCCACCACTCGCCACACTAATGAGGTACCTCCTTCGATGGTAGTGTTTACCCATGATTGGGTTGTAATAATCTTTTTCTTTTGGCTTGATGAAATCTTGGAAGTCCAAGATGCCCCTGTCTTAGCTAGTTCCTCTGCCGTTGTCGCAGGTGGAAGGATATTGTACCGTACCAAAGATTCCACCATTAGTTCCGGATTTATGCACCGAATACACAAACATGTACCCCAATCACTTGCTTTAGGTTTTACGACATTTGCAGGAAACAGCCTACAAAAGTGGCTGTATGAACACGAGACATCATACTCAGATACGAACTGCAAGTGAAGTGTTTCCAGAAAATCAAGTCTATATCGTAGTGGAATTGTATATGTAATAGATCCAATTTGGGTATCAACATGTTTCTTCCTCTTATCAGGGCAGACTCTAGAAATATCATCACGAAATGCAAATTTTTCTATTAAATCTTTTAAACTCTCTCCAGTAGACCTCTCAGGCGGCTCCTCATTATCAACCCTTATTGGGGTTATTTCAGCTACAGAACTAGTACCATTACTGTTTTTGTTAACGGTACTTTCTTCATGAACAGCAGCTTCTGCAACTCTTCTCCTTATACCTCTTATTCTATATCCTAACCTTCTCATTCTAGTCAAAGCTGCTGTGTTAACTTTCCTGTTAATTTTTTTCTTGGTTCGTGGGGTTAGAGTATGCAGTTCCCTCAAAATAGACGTTTCTCTCAACCCAGAATCACTTGAATCGGTATCCGCATTGTTTACATTTTGGATCTTCATCTTCTTTACTCGTTTCAACTTTCCTTTAAGACGTATGATTTCATTCCTTAATCTTCTTACATTCTCCCTTCGAATCTGTTTACCTGTTTCCTTTTGGCGATTCAGTTTAGTACCGGTATCCGGCGTAGTAGGCTTAGCGTTTAGAAACTCTTTTTCCAACCTTTTTTTTTCTCGACATCTTTGCTGGCGCTGCGAATCCCTTAATCTCTTGGCTTCTATTTTTGATTTCAGTTCCCGTGTTTGAGGCATTTGTTTCATCTTTTCTCTCTCCGTAGTTCTCTTATCCCTCTGCTTTTCCGTCTGTCGATCCCGTACCTTTTCTTTATAACTTCCTTCTTCCTTTAGCCGTCTCCTATACTTCGCAACCCGTTCTCTGTTCAGACGTTTTGCCCTGTCTTTAACTGTCTCTTCTGTGGCATTCCCATTACCCCCCTCCAGTCTCATCGTACATTTCCGTTTCATAGTTTCACAGTGATCACTCCTTATTTATTACGCACTTACCAGCTTACAGAGTTGATAAATACAGAGTAGTAGTACAGTAGCGTAAGTACTGATGTGGCCTAACATTACTGTAATTCAGACTGAAAGTACAATAATACATAGCAAACTGAAAGTACTGTTGTAGTAGGCCTACCGTACCATAATGCAAATTCAAAAAATTTTCCATTACACACGTGACATGTGTGTAATGGATTACACACATGACATTAATTACACACATGACATACATACTTTATAGGCTGCTAGATGTAAAGGTACGTCGTATAACTCTTATTAATGGGATTATTTAGCAAGCCTTTGCCATGGCTTTTCTAAAAAACATAACTTCAGCCTATATAATCCATTTAATATTAAGATATAGCTGATTGTGTGACCATTACACACGTGACGTTTATGCGTAACCATTTGACTTAAAGGCCGACTTTGCTGCATTCAAAGCAAGCTATCTTTGCTTCAAATGGTTGAAATAACTTAAAAATGGTTTTAAAAGTAAGCTGAAAAGATGCTAAATGTAATAAAATAAACGTATAATTTGTTACGGTTTCTTAAGGTTGGCGACTCGTAGCATCTTTGAAACCATTACACACGTGACAATTATGCTTAACCATTTTAACCGGATAGTTTCATTGATTAGTGTTCGTTCTGAATATATAAAAATGTACAATTAATAGTGTTATTGGTTAAAAAAAATTATAGGCTTTCAGAAAATATACAACATGTCTAAGTTTAAGGAAAACCACAACATGTTAGTTGATGACAAAGCATGACAACTCAAAAAAAATAATTAAGAAATCTGCATTTTTTCATATTTGATCACCGATAACTTTTCAACACTTTAATTCATTGTTAATATATTGTTATCGTAAGCATGGTTATAAAATTACCTTCAAAATGATATATAGTTTCCATACATTTCTGTCAGATTGAACTTGATTATTGAAGGGCAAATATTGTACTACCAATTTGGCCACTTTTGAAGAGAATGACCCATTTCGACAAAGAGTGCGAAAGTCGGTTCCCCATGGTATAACAAGATGCTGAAGCGTCAAAAAATTGTTTTAAATTCTCTAGTAGCACAGAAGTGCCACTTTTTAGCATCTGGCACATGGTACACGTGTTTAGAATGGCACAAAATATCAAAATCGCTAAAGCTTCATATAAATGTGCCATTTTTGGTTTATATAGGTTTTCAAAGGTGCTGATTCGATTACAAATGGTTTCGAATTCTCTAGTGGAGTGGCACAGTGCCACTTTTTAGCATGTGGCAATTGTTTAACGTGTAAGACTGTATTCCATATGTCGAAACTTCCTATAGAGGACATTTTAGAGAAAATGAGCAAAGAAAATATGGCGACAATGTTCAGTAAAACTGAACGGACTCAGACAGTGATTCAGTTTGCTTCAGTCGACGATGGATCAAAGATTTATCACATCCATGCAGGAGATAACAACAATAAACTTTAATTAGATATAAATTTATCGGTACCTGTTAATAATTTTCACTTATATTCGAAATAGTTAATGATTAAAATGTTCAAATTGAGCATCCATAAAATCCTTTTTTCACATACCGAACGATGACAAGTTGACATAATGTAACAAAATTACATACATCATTGTTTGTAAAGATCACTTTACAGCGTTAAAGACCCTTGTTTATTTATGTAAACCTTCCTCGCTGCGCTCGCTCGGTACATAAATAAACTCGGGTCGTAACAATTATTACAATGATGTAAATAGTTATTAAATTCTGACCCGTAGAAACATTTTGCCGATTATTTTGTGAATGAAAAATTTTGTTCAAGAATTTTTCAAAAATAAGTGAAAAATTACGAATTTTAACATTAAAAATTAAATTTTTTCGAATGTTTTTTTTATTATATCTTTCAAAATATCGGCAAATGATATGTGTCAAACAAAAACAACAAATATTTTTTAGGGTGTTTTCGCCACCTCTGGCCCACTGTGCATCAGTAAGCTGTGTATTAAAGTACCAAGTGTTAACAAATTTTAAGAAAATAAAATCCCAACATAACAATGTGCATGTGGGGTAAATAAATTCACAATACAGAGTAAGATCTCAGCCCTTCGTTAGGTAAATAAACTCACCATACAGAGGAAGATCTCAGCCCTTCGTTAGGTAAATAAACTCACCATACAGAGGAAGATCTCAGCCCTTCGTTAGGTAAATAAACTCACCATACATAGGAAGATCTCAGCCCTTCGTTAGGTAAATAAACTCACCATACAGAGGAAGATCTCAGCCCTTCGTTAGGTAAATAAACTCACCATACAGAGGAAGATCTCAGCCCTTCGTTAGGTAAATAAACTCACCATACAGAGGAAGATCTCAGCCCTTCGTTAGGTAAATAAACTCACCAAACATAGGAAGATCTCAGCCCTTCGTTAGGTAAATAAACTCACCATACATAGGAAGATCTCAGCCCTTCGTTAGGTAAATAAACTCACCATACAGAGGAAGATCTCAGCCCTTCGTTAGGTAAATAAACTCACCAAACATAGGAAGATCTCAGGCCCTTCGTTAGATAAAGAAACTCACCATACAGAGGAAGATCTCAGCCCTTCGTTAGGTAAATAAACTCACCAAACAGAGGAAGATCTCAGCCCTTCGTTAGGTAAATAAACTCACCATACATAGGAAGATCTCAGCCCTTCGTTAGGTAAATAAACTCACCATACAGAGGAAGATCTCAGCCCTTCGTTAGGTAAATAAACTCACCAAACATAGGAAGATCTCAGGCCCTTCGTTAGATAAAGAAACTCACCATACAGAGGAAGATCTCAGCCCTTCGTTAGGTAAATAAACTCACCAAACAGAGGAAGATCTCAGCCCTTCGTTAGGTAAATAAACTCACCATACAGAGGAAGATCTCAGCCCTTCGTTAGGTAAATAAACTCACCATACAGAGGAAGATCTCAGCCCTTCGTTAGGTAAATAAACTCACCATACAGAGGAAGATCTCAGCCCTTCGTTAGGTAAATAAACTCACCATACAGAGGAAGATCTCAGCCCTTCGTTAGGTAAATAAACTCACCATACATAGGAAGATCTCAGCCCTTCGTTAGGTAAATAAACTCACCATACAGAGGAAGATCTCAGCCCTTCGTTAGGTAAATAAACTCACCAAACATAGGAAGATCTCAGGCCCTTCGTTAGGTAAATAAACTCACCAAACAGAGGAAGATCTCAGCCCTTCGTTAGGTAAATAAACTCACCATACATAGGAAGATCTCAGCCCTTCGTTAGGTAAATGACATCACCATACAGAGGAAGATCTCAGCCCTTCGTTAGGTAAATAAACTCACCAAACATAGGAAGATCTCAGGCCCTTCGTTAGATAAAGAAACTCACCATACAGAGGAAGATCTCAGCCCTTCGTTAGGTAAATAAACTCACCATACAGAGGAAGATCTCAGCCCTTCGTTAGGTAAATAAACTCACCAAATATAGGAAGATCTCAGGCCCTTCGTTAGGTAAAGAAACTCACCATACAGAGGAAGATCTCAGCCCTTCGTTAGGTAAATAAACTCACCAAACAGAGGAAGATCTCAGCCCTTCGTTAGGTAAATAAACTCACCAAACAGAGGAAGATATCAGCCCTTCGTTAGGTAAAGAAACTCACCATACAGAGGAAGATCTCAGCCCTTCGTTAGGTAAATAAACTCACCATACAGAGGAAGATCTCAACCCATCGTTAGGTAAAGAAACTCACCATACAGAGTAAGATCTCAGCCCTTCGTTAGGTAAATAAACTCACCAAACAGAGGAAGATCTTAGCCCTTCGTTAGGTAAATAAACTCACCAAACATAGGAAGATCTCAGCCCTTCGTTAGGTAAATAAACTCACCAAACATAGGAAGATCTCAGCCCTTCGTTAGGTAAATAAACTCACCAAACATAGGAAGATCTCAGGCCCTTCGTTAGGTAAAGAAACTCACCATACAGAGGAAGATCTCAGCCCTTCGTTAGGTAAATAAACTCACCAAACAGAGGAAGATATCAGCCCTTCGTTAGGTAAATAAACTCACCAAACAGAGGAAGATATCAGCCCTTCGTTAGGTAAATAAACTCACCAAACAGAGGAAGATCTCAGCCCTTCGTTAGGTAAATAAACTCACCAAACAGAGGAAGATCTCAGCCCTTCGTTAGGTAAATAAACTCACCAAACAGAGGAAGATCTCAGCCCTTCGTTAGGTAAATAAACTCACCAAACAGAGGAAGATCTCAGCCCTTCGTTAGGTAAATAAACTCACCAAACATAGGAAGATCTCAGCCCTTCGTTAGGTAAATAAACTCACCAAACAGAGGAAGATCTCAGCCCTTCGTTAGGTAAAGAAACTCACCATACAGAGTAAGATCTCAGCCCTTCGTTAGGTAAATAAACTCACCAAACAGAGGAAGATCTCAGCCCTTCGTTAGGTAAATAAACTCACCAAACAGAGGAAGATCTCAGGCCCTTCGTTAGGTAAATAAACTCACCAAACAGAGTAAGATCTCAGCCCTTCGTTAGGTAAAGAAACTCACCATACATAGGAAGATCTCAGCCCTTCGTAAGGTAAATAAACTCACCAAACAGAGGAAGATATCAGCCCTTCGTAAGGTAAATAAACTCACCAAACATAGGAAGATCTCGGGCCCTTCGTTAGGTAAATAAACTCACCAAACAGAGGAAGATATCAGCCCTTCGTTAGGTAAATAAACTCACCAAACAGAGGAAGATATCAGCCCTTCGTTAGGTAAATAAACTCACCAAACAGAGGAAGATATCAGCCCTTCGTTAGGTAAATAAACTCACCAACCAGAGGAAGATCTCAGCCCTTCGTTAGGTAAATAAACTCACCAAACAGAGGAAGATCTCAGCCCTTCGTTAGGTAAATAAACTCACCAAACAGAGGAAGATCTCAGCCCTTCGTTAGGTAAATAAACTCACCAAACAGAGGAAGATCTCAGCCCTTCGTTAGGTAAATAAACTCACCAAACATAGGAAGATCTCAGCCCTTCGTTAGGTAAATAAACTCACCAAACAGAGGAAGATCTCAGCCCTTCGTTAGGTAAAGAAACTCACCATACAGAGTAAGATCTCAGCCCTTCGTTAGGTAAATAAACTCACCAAACAGAGGAAGATCTCAGCCCTTCGTTAGGTAAATAAACTCACCAAACAGAGGAAGATCTCAGGCCCTTCGTTAGGTAAATAAACTCACCAAACAGAGTAAGATCTCAGCCCTTCGTTAGGTAAAGAAACTCACCATACATAGGAAGATCTCAGCCCTTCGTAAGGTAAATAAACTCACCAAACAGAGGAAGATATCAGCCCTTCGTAAGGTAAATAAACTCACCAAACATAGGAAGATCTCGGGCCCTTCGTTAGGTAAATAAACTCACCAAACAGAGGAAGATATCAGCCCTTCGTTAGGTAAATAAACTCACCAAACAGAGGAAGATCTCAGCCCTTCGTTAGGTAAATAAACTCACCAAACAGAGGAAGATATCAGCCCTTCGTTAGGTAAATAAACTCACCAAACAGAGGAAGATCTCAGCCCTTCGTTAGGTAAATAAACTCACCATACAGAGGAAGATCTCAGCCCTTCGTTAGGTAAATAAACTCACCAAACAGAGTAAGATCTCAGCCCTTCGTTAGGTAAATAAACTCACCATACAGAGGAAGATCTCAGCCCTTCGTTAGGTAAATAAACTCACCAAACAGAGGAAGATCTCAGCCCTTCGTTAGGTAAATAAACTCACCATACAGAGGAAGATCTCAGCCCTTCGTTAGGTAAATAAACTCACCAAACAGAGGAAGATCTCAGCCCTTCGTTAGGTAAATAAACTCACCATACAGAGGAAGATCTCAGCCCTTCGTTAGGTAAATAAACTCACCAAACAGAGTAAGATCTCAGCCCTTCGTTAGGTAAATAAACTCACCAAACAGAGTAAGATCTCAGCCCTTCGATAGGTAAATAAACTCACCATACAGAGGAACATCTCAGCCCTTCGTTAGGTAAATAAACTCACCATACAGAGGAAGATCTCATGCCTTCGTTAGGTAAATAAACTCACCATAAAGAGGAAGATCTCAGCCCTTCGTTAGGTAAATAAACTCACCATACAGAGGAAGATCTCAGCCCTTCGTTAGGTAAATAAACTCACCATACAGAGGAAGATCTCAGCCCTTCGTTAGGTAAATAAACTCACCAAACAGAGGAAGATCTCAGCCCTTCGTTAGCTAAATAAACTCACCAAACAGAGGAAGATCTCAGCCCTTCGCTCGCATCGTAGAAATCATCGTCTTCCTCCTCAGAGTTCAGATATTCTGGAGGTTCCTGTTTTTCTGACTCATTCACGAAATCTACAGTAACAAAAATACAATGCGTTGTCAGTGGGACGACATTGTAAAATTGTTATTTGGCGGGAAATATAAAAATTAAAGGCTTCGGTTTGACTAGATTTAAAGATTTCTTTGTGCTTTTTTATTCTAGTTTTTATGCTAAACACTGAACCCGCTAGCCGCTACTAAATTCAGTTTCAGTTTACCAAATCATAATGTATTCAGTAAAGGATTACAGTTTTATTACTTACAGTTTACACTTTAAATTTAGTATTTCACAATAATTCTTTCATCGCTATCGCGTTTTTATCATCATTATAGGATAGGCTCTCGGTCGACTCATTATTATTATAAAACGTCAAATATATCAATTTCCCAGTGACATTACAAATATATACTCAAAAGCGTGTGGGGCTTCGTGCAGCACAAAGTCTGAACCTTTGTGAAGCAGTACAATTAATGAACCTGGTCACCCACTCCCTCTAGCGGCCGACTGTGGAACTATAGAAGTTTGTCGGTGTGTAGTAAACTATTCATGGACTACATGTGTACCAAGTTGGGTTCAATTTCATCAATAATTGACTGAATTATTAGCGTTCAAACATTTCCAATGACGACGACAGAGGGTTCAATAAATAATTATACCGTCACACAAAGGTTTACATAGAGCGCCGCAGACGTCGGGAAGCCAACCTCACTGAGGCGCTAATAATGGCCTATCTACTCACTTACGCGCTGATGATTGGCTATCTTCTCACTTACATGATAATTATTAGCTATTTACTCACGTAGTCGCTAACGATTGCCTATTTTCTCACTTACTCGCTAATGATTGGCTATCTTCTCACTTACGACTTACGCGCTGATGATTGGCTATATTCTCACTTACTCGCTAATGATTGGCTATCTTCTCACTTACGACTTACGCGCTGATTATTGGCTATCTTCTCACTTACTCGCTGATGATTGGCTATCTTCACTAGAGTTGTGTACCTCCTTGTCAACAAGGAATATTGGTTGTGTAGCAACGTCAGTATTAGCCAATGGGATCGTAGATTTGGCCATTTGTATGAGTAAGATAGATTGCTTTACTGTCTCAATCATTGCCCTTGATGTTTCGCAAATGGCATAATATTTCTAAATTGAGAAAAATTTGAAAAAATTATTTTAGCATAAAATGTGGTCAGAGCTGAGAAAGATATATAATATTAACTACATTATATTAATGATTTATAATACGTTTTCACCCCAAGTAATTGTATGACCCAGTGCACAAAATGTGGGGTAGGTGTAAAACGCGGATCCGGATCCGGATCCGGATTCAGGATCCGGATACGGATCAGGACCCGGACTGCGAGTGTAAAAGGCGGATCCGGATTTACATACAATCCGTAACTGAGTGTAATATGCGGATTCTGAAATACGCAATCCGTATTGCAGTGTAAAACGCGGATTCATATCTTTTGTGAATCCGGAATGGAGTGTAAAATACGGATTTTCGTTAATTACCAAGTTTTATTGGATCCGGAATGGAGTGTAAAACACGGATTTTCGTTAATTACCAAGTTTTATTGGATCCGGAATGGAGTGTAAAACAAGGATTTTCGTTAATTAACAAGTTTTATTGGATCCGGAATGGAGTGTAAAACACGGATTTACGTTAATTACCAAGTTTTATTGGATCCGGAATGGAGTGTAAAACACGGATTTTCGTTAATTACCAAGTTTTGTTGGATCCGGAATGGGGTGTAACACACGGATTTACGTTAATTATCAAGTTTAGTTGGATCCGGAATGGAGTGTAAAACACGGATTTTCGTTAATTACTAAGTTTTGTTGGATCCGGAATGGGGTGTAAAACACGGATTTTCGTTAATTATCAAGTTTTATTGGATCCGGAATGGAGTGTAAAACACGGATTTACGCTAATTACCAAGTTTTATTGGATCCGGAATGGAGTGTAAAACACGGATTTTCGTTAATTACCAAGTTTTATTGTTCTATGCCTAGGGGCCACACATAAGCTTAATCCGGCTCTGGGGGACACCTTAATAGGGGTCAATGCTTCCCAATGAATTATTAATAAGGGCGATGGTGATGTTTGGCCGTCAGACATTATTAGATATTGATTAGCTGAAAAACTACTACCGTGGGAACGTGACCTCTCTGGTAGAGCGGCTCTGTAGACAATTGTATGGTAGGATTACTGTCCTGTTCCCTGATTGGCTTATCCATCCCAACCTCCTTTACAAACAAGAATCACTGTTCTGCCTAGCTGGCGGTAGTTTGTACTGCATCATAGCGTACTCTATTTGCCTTGCAAGCGGCCTTACAAGCGTGCTGCCTTCGTAATTTATGGAGGCTGAACTGTTCAGTATAATTTCTTATCATTTTTAAAGCCGAAATACGGTCTAAAACGATTTTCTATGTTTTTAAGTTAAACTGCCTACGTTTGCATACATGTAGTAGTCTATGATAAAATTAATTATCCTGGTATTAATCCCTGGTTATTAAAGAAAGAAAAGTTACTAAATAACAATAAACATTGTACTAATTAATAATTGTAACTAGATGAGGGTCTGGGCCTTCATTGCATATGCGTTTTACGAAATGTTCATTAAAACTTACTAATTATCTTGAATCCGCGTTTTACACCCCGTCCGGATCCAGAAACACTTTGTAATTAACCCGAATCCGCGTTTTACACCCCGTCCCGGGTAAAACTTAGTAATAAACTTGAATCCGCGTTTTACACCCCGTCCCGGATCCAATAAAACTTGGTAATAAACTTGCATCCGCGTTTTACACCCCATCCCGGATCCAGAAACACTTTGTAATTAACCCGAATCCGCGTTTTACACCCCTCCCCGAATCCAGTAACACTTTGGTAATAAACTTGAATTCGCGTTTTACACCCCGTCCCGGATCCAATAAAACTTGGTAAGAAACTCGAATCCGCATTTTACACCCCGTCCCGAATCCAGAAACACTTTGTAATTAACCCTAATCCGCGTTTTACACTCCGTCCCGGGTAAAACTTGGTAATAAACTTGAATTCGCGTTTTACACCCCGTCCCGGATCCAATAAAACTTGGTAATAAACTTGAATCCGCGTTTTACACCCCGTCCCGGATCCAGAAACACTTTGTAATTAACCCGAATCCGCGTTTTACACCCCGTCCCGGGTAAAACTTGGTAATAAACTTGAATCCGCGTTTTACACCCCGTCCCGGATCCAGAAACACTTTGTAATTAACCCGAATCCGCGTTTTACACCCCTCCCCGAATCCAGTAACACTTTGGTAATAAACTTGAATCCGCGTTTTACACCCCGTCCAGGATCCAGTAACATTTTGGTTATAAACTTGAATCCGCGTTTTACACCCCTCCCTGGATCCAATAAAACTTGGTAATAAACTTGAGTCCGCGTTTTACACCCCGTCCCGGATCCAGAAACACTTTGTAGTTAACCCGAATCCGCGTTTTACACCCCTTCCCGGATACAGTAACACTTTGGTAATTAACTTGAATCCGCGTTTTACACCCCTTCCCGGATCCAATAAAACTTAGTAATAAACTTGAATCCGCGTTTTACACCCCGTCCCGGATCCAATAAAACTTGGTAATAAACTTGAATCCGCGTTTTACACCCCGTCCCGGATCCAGAAACACTTTGTAATTAACCCGAATCCGCGTTTTACACCCCTCCCCGGATCCAGTAACACTTTGGTAATAAACTTGAATCCGAGTTTTACACCCCGTCCCGGATCCAATAAAACTTGGTAATTAACTTGAATCCGCGTTTTACACCCCGTCCCGGATCCAATAAAATTGGTAATAAACTTGAATCCGCGTTTTACACCCCTTCCCGGATCCAATAAAACTTTGTAATTAACCCGAATCCGCGTTTTACACCCCTCCCCGGATCCACGAACACTTTGGTAATAAACTTGAATCCGAGTTTTACACCCCGTCCCGGATCCAATAAAACTTGGTAATAAACTTGAATCCGCGTTTTACACCCCGTCCCGGATCCAATAAAATTGGAAATAAACTTGAATCCGTGTTTTACACTCAATTACGGAACCAATAAAACTTTGTAATTAACCCGAATCCGCGTTTTACACCCCTCCCCGGATCCACGAACACTTTGGTAATATACTTGAATCCGAGTTTTACACCCCGTCCCGGATCCAATAAAACTTGGTAATAAACTTGAATCCGCGTTTTACACCCCTTCCCGGATCCAATAAAACTTGGTAATAAACTTGAATCCGCGTTTTACACCCCGTCCCGGATCCAATAAAACTTGGTAATAAACTTGAATCCGCGTTTTACACCCCTCCCCGGATCATGAACACTTTGGTAATAAACTTGAATCCGCGTTTTACACCCCTTCCCGGATCCAATAAAACTTTGTAATTAACCCGAATCCGCGTTTTACACCCCTCCCCGGATCCACGAACACTTTGGTAATATACTTGAATCCGAGTTTTACACCCCGTCCCGGATCCAATAAAACTTGGTAATAAACTTGAATCCGCGTTTTACACCCCGTCCCGGATCCAATAAAACTTGGTAATAAACTTGAATCCGCGTTTTACACCCCACCCCGGATCATGAACACTTTGGTAATATACTTGAATCCGAGTTTTACACCCCGTCCCGGATCCAGTAAAACTTGGTAATAAACTTGACTCCGCGTTTTACACCCCGTCCCGGATCCAATAAAATTGGAAATAAACTTGAATCCGTGTTTTACACTCAATTACGGATTCAATAAAACTTTGTAATTAACCCGAATCCGCGTTTTACACCCCTCCCCGGATCCACGAACACTTTGGTAATATACTTGAATCCGAGTTTTACACCCCGTCCCGGATCCAATAAAACTTGGTAATAAACTTGAATCCGCGTTTTACACCCCGTCCCGGATCCAATAAAACTTGGTAATAAACTTGAATCCGCGTTTTACACCCCACCCCGGATCATGAACACTTTGGTAATATACTTGAATCCGAGTTTTACACCCCGTCCCGGATCCAGTAAAACTTGGTAATAAACTTGACTCCGCGTTTTACACCCCGTCCCGGATCCAATAAAATTGGAAATAAACTTGAATCCGTGTTTTACACTCAATTACGGATTCAATAAAACTTTGTAATTAACCCGAATCCGCGTTTTACACCCCTCCCCGGATCCACGAACACTTTGGTAATATACTTGAATCCGAGTTTTACACCCCGTCCCGGATCCAATAAAACTTGGTAATAAACTTGAATCCGCGTTTTACACCCCTTCCCGGATCCAATAAAACTTTGTAATTAACCCGAATCCGCGTTTTACACCCCTCCCCGGATCCACGAACACTTTGGTAATATACTTGAATCCGAGTTTTACACCCCGTCCCGGATCCAATAAAACTTGGTAATAAACTTGAATCCGCGTTTTACACCCCATCCCGGATCCAATAAAACTTGGTAATAAACTTGAATCCGCGTTTATACCCCTCCCCGGATCCACGAACACTTTGCTAATATACTTGAATCCGAGTTTTACACCCCGTCCCGGATCCAATAAAACTTGGTAATAAACTTGAATCCGCGTTTTACACCCCTTCCCGGATCCAATAAAACTTTGTAATTAACCCGAATCCGCGTTTTACACCCCTCCCCGGATCCACGAACACTTTGGTAATATACTTGAATCCGAGTTTTACACCCCGTCCCGGATCCAATAAAACTTGGTAATAAACTTGAATCCGCGTTTTACACCCCGTCCCGGATCCAATAAAACTTGGTAATAAACTTGAATCCGCGTTTTACACCCCGTCCCGGATCCAATAAAACTTGGTAATAAACTTGAATCCAAGTTTTACACCCCTTCCCGGATCCAGTAACATTTTGTAATAAACCTGAATCCGTATTTTACACCCAATCCCGGATTCAGTAGAAATATGAATCCGCGTTTTACACTCCATTCAGGATTTAGCCTACAACATGAATCCGCGTTTTACACTCCGTTCCGGATCGAAAAAAAAGCCAATCCGCGTTTTACACTCGGTTACGGATTCGGTAAATTTAGCAGTGCACGGATCCGCAGATTACACCCTAAAAATGTAAATTCAGTCGACTTCCATAGGGACAATGTTAAATGATAGAATCCTGATCCTGATCCGGATCCGCGTTTTACTCTGACCCCAAAATGTGAGACCAACATTTCAAAATAAACTAATTAAACATTAACATGACAAACCTCTTTTGTTTCGTCATCAATTTCAGTTGACATGGCAACTTCAAGGTCACCCAGTTGTTCTGTGAGTAACTGCAGATAGAGGTCAGCTTGTCTCAATTTATCGTCGATATCTGTATATTGATTGGACACGCCACGACTGAGCCGTTGACATGGCAACTCACCAATCTAAATATCAATTACCGAACTAGAGTTGACTAACAGCAATAAAAAGTAAAGGGTTTTTTTCAATTTAAAGGAAAATAAACCCACACACAATATTAGATGATAAATAACATTAATAATTTGCTGCAAATAATGAATTGACCATATAATAATTCTAACTAATTTCCAATTAACCATATAATAATTCTAACTAATTTCCAATTGACCATATAATAATTCTAACTAATTTCCAATTGACCATATAATAATTCTAACTAATTTCCAATGACTGGGAATATAACTTGTGATGAATATAGCGTAATAAATTCGGCCTATAATAGTGCAGTGGCGAGCTGGTGCAGCATAGCGACAGCCAGTAACAGAGTTTACTGCGGTGGTTAACAGATGACAAATAGAGCTTCATTATTCTGTAGTCGGCATAGAGAATAAGGCTACCCACGCACAGTCGATAAAACTAATTATTATTATTACAGTCTTAATAATTATTTACACATGTGTGCGTGTGTAAGTTGTAACTAACAACAGTTTACAGTGTGCTGATCTGATACGTATAAATTTGTTATCATTAAACTTACATTATTTATTGGCTCCGCTCTTAGGTCAGATAAAATATCCATCATTTGATTATAATTATAAAATAAATTATAATAAATTAATTATGTTCAATAAATTTGGTTTTTGCAGTTCAATATAAATGTTTACTGCATTCATATATTCCACTTACTCAACTAACTGTATATATAACAAATTTACAAAGAAAATACATTTGAAACCAATGCCATGCATCAGATACTACACGAAGTGGTACCTTCGCGCAGCGACCACGTTACCACCTAGAGGCAGCCATGCATCAGATACTACAATCAGATACTACACGAAGTGGTACCTTCGCGCAGCGACCACGTTACCACCTATAGAGGCAGCCATGCATCAGATACTACACGAAGTGGTACCTTCGCGCAGCGACCACGTTACCACCTAGAGGCAGCCATGCATCAGATACTACACGAAGTGGTACCTTCGCGCAGCGACCACGTTACCACCTAGAGGCAGCCATGCATCAGATACTACACGAAGTGGTACCTTCGCGCAGCGACCACGTTACCACCTAGAGGCAGCCATGCATCAGATACTACAATCAGATACTACACGAAGTGGTACCTTCGCGCAGCGACCACGTTACCACCTAGAGGCAGCCATGCATCAGATACTACACGAAGTGGTACCTTCGCGCAGCGACCACGTTACCACCTAGAGGCAGCCATGCATCAGATACTACACGAAGTGGTACCTTCGCGCAGCGACCACGTTACCACCTAGAGGCAGCCATGAATCAGATACTACACGAAGTGGTACCTTCGCGCAGCGACCACGTTACCACCTAGAGGCAGCCATTCATCAGATACTACACGAAGTGGTACCTTCGCGCAGCGACCACGTTACCACCTAGAGGCAGTCGGTTGGGCAACTGCAGTCGGTTGGGCAACTGTAGTCGGTTGGGCAACTGCAGTCGGTTGGGCAACTGCTGTCGGTTGGGCAACTGCTGTCGGTTGGGCAACTGCAGTCGGTTGGGCAACTGCTGTCGGTTGGGCAACTGCAGTCGGTTGGGCAACTGTCGTCGGTTGGGCAAATGTCGTCGGTTGGGCAACTGTTGTCGGTTGGGCAACTGCTGTCGGTTGGGCAACTGCAGTCGGTTGGGCAACTGCAGTCGGTTGGGCAACTTCTGTCGGTTGGGCAACTGCTGTCGGTTGGGCAACTGTCGTCGGTTGGGCAACTGCTGTCGGTTGGGCAACTGCTGTCAGTTGGGCAACTGCAGTCGGTTGGACAACTGCAGTCGGTTGGGCAACTGTCGTCGGTTGGGCAACTGCAGTCGGTTGGGCAACTGCAGTCGGTTGGACAACTGCAGTCGGTTGGACAACTGCAGTCGGTTGGACAACTGCAGTCGGTTGGGCACCTGTCGTCGGTTGGGCAACTGCAGTCGGTTGGGCAACTGCTGTCGGTTGGGCAACTGCTGTCGGTTGGGCAACTGCTGTCGGTTGGGCAACTGCAGTCGGTTGGGCAACTGCTGTCGGTTGGGCAACTGCTGTCGGTTGGACAACTGCAGTCGGTTGGGCAACTGTCGTCGGTTGGGCAACTGCAGTCGGTTGGGCAACTGCTGTCGGTTGGGCAACTGCAGTCGGTTGGGCAACTGCAGTCGGTTGGGCAACTGCAGTCGGTTGGGCAACTGCTGTCGGTTGGGCAACTGCAGTCGGTTGGGCAACTGTCGTCGGTTGGGCACCTGTCGTCGGTTGGGCAACTGCAGTCGGTTGGGCAACTGCTGTCGGTTGGGCAACTGCTGTCGGTTGGGCAACTGCTGTCGGTTGGGCAACTGCTGTCGGTTGGGCAACTGCAGTCGGTTGGACAACTGCAGTCGGTTGGGCAACTGCAGTCGGTTGGGCAACTGCAGTAGGTTGGGCAACTGCAGTAGGTTGGGCAACTGTAGTCGGTTGGGCAACTGTAGTCGGTTGGGCAACTGCAGTCGGTTGGGCAACTGCAGTCGGTTGGGCAACTGCAGTCGGTTGGGCAACTGCAGTCGGTTGGGCAACTGCAGTCGGTTGGGCAACTGCAGTCGGTTGGGCAACTGCAGTCGGTTGGGCAACTGCAGTCGGTTGGGCAACTGCAGTCGGTTGGGCAACTGCAGTCGGTTGGGCAACTGCAGTCGGTTGGGCAACTGCAGTCGGTTGGGCAACTGCAGTCGGTTGGGCAACTGCTGTCGGTTGGGCAACTGCAGTCGGTTGGGCAACTGTCGTCGGTTGGGCACCTGTCGTCGGTTGGGCAACTGCAGTCGGTTGGGCAACTGCTGTCGGTTGGGCAACTGCTGTCGGTTGGGCAACTGCTGTCGGTTGGGCAACTGCTGTCGGTTGGGCAACTGCAGTCGGTTGGACAACTGCAGTCGGTTGGGCAACTGCAGTCGGTTGGGCAACTGCAGTAGGTTGGGCAACTGCAGTAGGTTGGGCAACTGTAGTCGGTTGGGCAACTGTAGTCGGTTGGGCAACTGCAGTCGGTTGGGCAACTGCAGTCGGTTGGGCAACTGCAGTCGGTTGGGCAACTGCAGTCGGTTGGGCAACTGCAGTCGGTTGGGCAACTGCAGTCGGTTGGGCAACTGCAGTCGGTTGGACAACTGTAGTCGGTTGGGCAACTGCAGTCGGTTGGGCAACTGCAGTCGGTTGGGCAACTGCAGTCGGTTGGGCAACTGCAGTCGGTTGGGCAACTGCAGTCGGTTGGGCAACTGCAGTCGGTTGGGCAACTGCAGTCGGTTGGGCAACTGCAGTCGGTTGGGCAACTGCAGTCGGTTAAGACCTCACAATAATTCATTCTGAGCTCTGGAAGATATATGCCAGGTATCAATCAAGAAGAAAGGATAACAAACAATAAATACGAAATGGCGGAAAGTTTCATTTCAATTTCAAACATTTCTAAAACGATTTCTTTCAGCCCACTAGCGGTAGACTGGAGAACTGCCGAGAGATTACCGTCCCAACAAAAACGCGGCCTGTGGAGATAGTCTTTGGTCTAACATGTATATCTGCCAAGTTTCAGCTTGAACGGATAACAAATATAGAAATAAGATAAAGATTTTCACATATAGACATTTCGACCTCTAGCGGCAAACTGTGGAAGTGTAGATTGTAAAACATTCCAAACTTAAATCGATTACGATTACGGAAACGGGGAAGGTTATCACTTTCTTACATTTCGACCTCTAGCGACAGACTGGGGAACTGCAGACGGATAAGCCTCCATCAAATGGTCTACTGTAGTACAAATCTGCCAAGTTTCAGTTTGAACGGATTAAATGCAAAGAAATGGCAAGAAATTTAAAATCGTAAGGAATACAACAACTTTGGGAATATTAACCGACCCCCCTAGAAGTGTTAGTTCGCTAAGGCTCCATCAACTTGGTGGCTCGCCCCAGAACAGAAATCCCACAGACAGTGATATTGATGGACAGAGTCTCACGACAGACTGAAGTGGAGTGTTGGAATGGAATATTGACTAATTAAAAAGAACAGGAACCAAATGTAATCTACGAAGTGTCACTTCCAAAAACACCCTGTTACAGTAACCATTACTCTTGTGCTGTCTTGGAACTGACTATATCCAAGGCATTATTGTTACTATATGTTACAGATCAGACTGCTACTGGAAGAAGGTCATAGAAAACCAACAACTAGAGTATCAATCGTTGGCCTTTCCACAAGAACAGGTCAAAGCCGTCATCCTAAGCGGTTTTTAACCAGTGAACTTTAGGAATAAAAAGTAACACATTATTTATTATATTTGGAGTTTATTTAACGTCAACATGACTGATTTAAATATTCAATGAATATGATTAATATCTAATAATTTTAACGAAATAATTTACTATAATTAATAAATTTCCGGCTTGACCCGGTTATACTTATTAGTTTTTAAGGAAACTTAATTAATTAATTTTGTTAATAAATAACAATAATATAAATAGTGGAATACAATTGGATACATCTCACTGTGATGTGTATATAAATATGAATAATATGAAATATATGAATACAAAGTGTCTTATTTACAAATCACAATTTGATGTAAATACTTTTGCTTTGCTCCGTCTTAGTTTAAAAGATACAGTAGTAATATATTAATATAATATACACCATCTCGATGAATACAGTAGTGTTGAAATGCATTGGCTTACCCCAAATGCAATTTAAAATTACACTGTTCTGATCCGTTTCCCAGTCCTTTACTGCACTCTGTCGCTTAAAAGCAACACGGCTGCTTATTTTGTGCCTCAAAATTACAAACGAACCCGTAAAATTGCCATAATACATAATAATAGGTGCATGATATACAAAAAATAAGTTTATTATTTTTTTGGTACCATAAAATTATCGCAGGAATAAAAAAAAGCCGACCTAAAGACACCAATAAACTAGTATTTAAACAGGATCAGACTTTCCGCGATTGGGATTACAATTTTGATTTGATTTGATTTCCGCCACCTCTTCCAACGGCTCTCTGTCTGTGGACGGTGTCCGTTAATTACACTGAAAAAAGTAAGTTCCGGTCGATTTTTTAACCATTGGTTATGGATAGGTACTTGCGGTAGTGATTGGTAAACCGGGGGTTAGTTTGGATCATACAAAAATGGCTGGTAGTAACCTCCGGTTACGATATTAAACCGGCGGTTTAAGATATATTTGTTATATTACCTGAAACGAAACCTGTAGTCATTGCGGAATTTTGCATAGAAAGTGACGGTTGTATTATAAAGGTGGTTATTAAATTTTCAAACTGGCGGTTCTTATTGATGAAAACATATAATTTTCAAACCGGCGGTTTTTATGAAATGTAAAAATGGTGGTCTTATATTCAAACTGTCGGTTCTTGTTAATAAACACGTATGTAGTTTTCAAACCGGCGGTTTTTATGAAATGTAAAAATGGTGGTCTTATATTCAAACTGTCGGTTCTTGTTAATAAACACGTATGTAGTTTTTTCAAACCGGCGGTTTTTATGAAATGTAAAAATGGTGGTCTTATATTCAAACTGTCGGTTCTTGTTAATAAACACGTACGTAGTTTTCAAACCGGCGGTTTTTATGAAATGTAAAAATGGTGGTCTTATATTCAAACTGTCGGTTCTTGTTAATAAACACGTACGTAGTTTTCAAACCGGCGGTTTTTATGAAATGTAGAAATGGTGGTCTTATATTCAAACTGTCGGTTCTTGTAAATAAACACGTATGTAGTTTTCAAACCGGCGGTTTTTATGAAATGTAAAAATGGTGGTCTTATATTGAAACTGTCGGTTCTTGTTAATAAACACGTATATGTAGTTTTCAAACCGGCGGTTTTTATGAAATGTAAAAATGGTGGTCTTATATTCAAACTGTCGGTTCTTGTTAATAAACACGTATGTCGTTTTCAAACCGGCGGTTTGTATGAAATGTAAAAATGGCGGTTGTATTTTCACAATTGCCGGTTATTACTATACATACAAAGAACCCTAAGTTGTGTAATTCAACTGGTAATGCCGTTATTTCTGTGTTACAGAGGCGCGTGTTATGATATAACTAATTTACAATAATGACTGCCGGTTAATCACAGAACCACAGATTTACAATAATAACTGCCAGTTTATCACAGAAGCACAGATTTACAATAATGACTGCCAGTTTATCACAGAACCACAGATTTACAATAATAACTGCCAGTTTATCACAGAACCACAGATTTACAATAATAACTGCCAGTTTATCACAGAACCACAGATTTACAATAATATAACTTCCAGTTTATCACAGAACCACAGATTTACAATAATAACTGCCAGTTTATCACAGAACCACAGATTTACAATAATATAACTTCCAGTTTATCACAGAACCACAGATTTACAATAATAACTGCCAGTTTATCACAGAACCACAGATTTACAATAATAACTGCCAGTTTATCACAGAACCACAGATTTACAATAATATAACTTCCAGTTTATCACAGAACCACAGATTTACAATAATAACTGCCAGTTTATCACAGAACCACAGATTTACAATAATAACTGCCAGTTTATCACAGAACCAAAGATTTATAATAATGACTGCCAGTTTATCACAGAACCACAGATTTACAATAATGGCTGCCAGTTTATCACAGAACCACAGATTTACAATAATAACTGCCAGTTTATCACAGAACCAAAGATTTATAATAATGACTGCCAGTTTATCACAGAACCACAGATTTACAATAATGGCTGCCAGTTTATCACAGAACCACAGATTTACAATAATAACTGCCAGTTTATCACAGAACTACAGATTTACAATAATGACTGCCAGTTTATCACAGAACCACAGATTTACAATAATAACTGCCAGTATATCACAGAACGACAGATTTACAATAATAACTGCCAGTTTATCACAGAACTACAGATTTACAATAATGACTGCCAGTTTATCACCGAACTACAGATTTACAATAATGACTGCCAGTTTATCACAGAACGACAGATTTACAATAATGACTGCCAGTTTATCACAGAAGCACAGATTTACAATAATAACTGCCAGTTTATCACAGAACCACAGATTTACAATAATGACTGCCAGTTTATCACAGAACGACAGATTTACAATAATGACTGCCAGTTTATCACAGAACCACAGATTTACAATAATGACTGCCAGTTTATCACAGAACGACAGATTTACAATAATGACTGCCAGTTTATCACAGAACCACAGATTTACAATAATAACTGCCAGTTTATCACAGAACCACAGATTTACAATAATGACTGCCAGTTTATCACAGAACCACAGATTTACAATAATAACTGCCAGTTTATCACAGAACCACAGATTTACAATAATGACTGCCAGTTTATCACACAACGACAGATTTACAATAATGACTGCCAGTTTATCACAGAAGCACAGATTTACAATAATAACTGCCAGTTTATCACAGAACCACAGATTTACAATAATGACTGCCAGTTTATCACAGAACCACAGATTTACAATAATGACTGCCAGTTTATCACAGAACGACAGATTTACAATAATGAATGCCAGTTTATCACAGAACCACAGATTTACAATAATAACTGCCAGTTTATCACAGAACCACAGATTTACAATAATAACTGCCAGTTTATCACAGAACCACACACAGATTTACAAACTAATAACTGCCAGTTTGTATATGTAAATATAAAAAGTAAATATATATAATCAAAACATAATTTTAAATTATTAATTAAACTTGGTTAAAATTAATTAATTTATATAAATTAATTGAAATGAATTATCTAATATGGCTGAAAAAAAGACAAATGATATTAAAATTAATAATCAAAACACTATTTTGCTGATCATCAACTAAAATTAATTAGGATATCCATAAATCTAAATGAATAAAATATTTTCCTATATACTTAGCCGTGTGTATCCAATATGTATGTAGAGTATTGTATGCATTGGCCATAGGCCGTAAGCGTAGGGTAGGATGTAGGGATTAGATAAGGTAGGCTTTCACCCCCCTCTCCCAATATCTCCATGTTGTAACATTGAGCTTCATGTGTGCCCTGAATGTCCTGTGCTCCTAACCAAACATTATTTTCAGATAACCACGGGTTTATGAAGTTTTTTTGCTCTTTATAACCACAGGTTAGTACGTTTTAACCGTGGGTTTTTCTTTTATAACCATAGGTTATAAATAAATTGAAGCCTCAGATTATTAAAATTACCGCCAGTTTTCTCAAATAAAACCGCCACTTGACTGTTAATTAAACGGCGGTTTCGTAAAAATTGGTTTATTTGGTTGCCGTTTTACCTGTGGTTTTTTGAGAAAAACCGGCAGTTTTAAATAGTTGAAACGCCAGTTACCAGCAGTAAACCATAGGTTAATAAATGCCGATTAAGTATTCGACCTGGAATTTGCGTTAAACCAGAACCTGAGGTTACAGAAACCGGCAGTTCCTTGCGATAAAAAATACCAGAGGTTTTACAACGCATTTTTAGGTTCTAAACAACTGGGGGTTATGGAACCGCCGGTTTTACGAGAGATAATCAACCCCCGGTTTGCACAACTGCCAGTTCTTGGTAATGTTTATTTACCGCCGGTTTGTAAAAACAACCTGCGGTGGTTTTCGTTGCAAAACAACCCCAGGTAGTTCTTGCAAACCGGCAGTTTTTTAACAAAATACCACCACTTACTTTTTTCAGTGTATCTAATTATTTGTTATGTTATGTTATGTTATGTTATGTTATGTTATGTTATGTTATGTTATGTTATGTTATGTTATGTTATGTTATTGGTCTTAATTAAAAGTAAATTATTTGGTGGAAGACATGTGCATTTTGAAATTGTTTTTTTTCGTAAGGATTAGGGTGGTTATTAAAAATCGAAAATATGAATTTTTGATCGCTCAGGGTGTCAATTGGGTCCATTCCATGAGAAACCAAAAAAAATTGAGCATCATATCTCAATTTTTAGGGTGTGCTCGAGCACATTGAGGTTTACAAATTTTAAGCGCGTTTTAAGCATTATTATTCAAATATCACTTTGTTCTTATGAAAATACACTTTTTCATACAATTGGACGATACTGATTCCGAATCTGCTTTCGGATTTGCTATAGCCATAGACTTGCTATATGTCAGGTTCACTCGCTGTAACCAATTCAAGTTTAAGTAAAGCTGCGATAAGAATCAGTAAGGGGTGGTCCCAAAAAAAACTTTTGTCGAATTTCAACTCAGTTCGCACATCAGATGTCATCAAATGGGCCCAAACTTTGATAGATAGCAAAGTTTTGATTTGGGGATGACAGGAAATATTCCCACAGGCAGATGGCAAGTTCCCGCCCTTGGCGCAACTGCGTCATATAAATATTGTAATAGGAAAACCATCAGATACATTCAATATTAATTTCCCAAATTATATAAAAATGGTGGCCCAAGTGCAACAGCAACAGCTATCGGACTACACCAATTGATACTATTAATAATATAAATTAATTAATCGTATAATATTACAAAAATTTACATGGGAAAACAAAAAATATCCAAAGTAACAAATAATAGGGTACAGGTATGTTCTCATAGTGATTGGAGAAGTCCAATGTCTAAAATAAATCATAATATTATCTAAGTACAGCAATGAGCCAATAACACTTATCTACATTAAAGATAATGTCAAGAGGGCGGAAGTTAAGCAGAAAATCTACATAAATAAAACTTGGCAAATATCATAGGAATACCGTTTGTCAGAAAATAATTGAAGAGGTAAATTATATTGTGCGATAATTTTACGTGGCAAGAATGGTTTGAGAGGAGGAGGATGAATACAGACAATGTAAATATACAAAACTCACCATCAGCCTTACATAAACTTTATAAACACTCCCTTACATTAAAATATACCTTAACCTTCCTTACACCACAACCTTACATTAATTACAAGTTGAAAAAAAATGAAAATTTTTAAATAATATTGAGTTTTAAATAGAGATATTTGTCGTTTAGGTTATTTAACTGCCCGTTAAGTTACTAGTAAAATTATATGAAGAAATACTAATGATTTCCCTATAGTAATAGTATAAATTACCTTAATTAAAATACATTGTGTAATTGTGAATGAGTTCAAACAGTTAATGGTTACATTTCATACTCACACACAATAATAAGTTGCTCCCTCTGTGTGTGGCAGCGCTTACTCTCTATGGTATTACCTGTTACCCAGGCAATCCACAGACAATTCAGTCCCCAGTTACAGTATTGGGTCCAAGGTTCGTAAGCGGCCATAAGTGGCAATAATTTAACCCCCTATGCTACTGAATATCGTGTTTGTTTTGGTTAGAATAACGAGCCATTCTAACATGCTCCTCTCCCTTAATCCACCTATTCGGACGTTATTTAGTCTGGAACCCAACCAATATGTCTTCCAATACTAACGTATTTAGTCTGGAACCCAACCAATATGTCTTCCAATACTAACGTATTTAGTCTGGAATCCAACCAATATGTCTTCCAATACTAACGTATTTAGCCTGGTTGTGTCGAAATATTGTCTCCTGTAAGGCTGTAACCCACCGCTCCATTTCTGCGTGATCTTGAGCTGCGGAAGTAGAAATCAAAAGAAAAAATAATAAAATCTTTCTTTAAGTTACCTTGAATGGTTTACTACCAAAAAACTTCCCCTTGAAAGTGGGATTGAACGCGATGCGGTGGCGGTACCTATAGAGATTCCAAGTCCAACGCTTTATCAACTTCGCCAATGCGCAGTGTGAAGCAGTAAATACTAGAGCCAGAGATCAGGAACTGCTTATTTTTGTACTTACAATATTAATTATAACACCAACTGGTTCGTACGATCTGATAAACTTAAATACGATGGCTAATTTGGTGCTAATTTAGCGTAATAATTTTGCCTTCAATTAAATAGACATTTAATACCGTGATAGTCATTATTAAAAATAGAGTAAAAAAGGAAAAAACATCTACGTTTTGAATATTATTAGAATTGTACAATATAATTATCTATTTTCAATTTGAAAAATCACTGATCTCTTGGGAAAACGTCTGTTTTCAATACCCGGGAACCAGAGACTCGAGATCGGGGAGACCCGGGAACGAGATCCAGAGACCAAAAAACTGCCGGAGAATCCGAGATCATAAGTTTCAACTTTAGAGTACCGGTATCGGTACCCACCATCTAAACTCTCTATTCAATCAACCATACGGATGATACTCATACCAGCCAGCTTCTCACCTTGGAAGTGGAATGTTTTTTTATCTTTAGTGATTGTGAATGTAGAATCATCTTCATCATCTATTCCGAGTACAACGTCTTTTAAACGAATACACCCTCGTCTCGATCCTCTTCTGATAGCTTCTTTTGACTGAGAAAATAATTACAAATTACAGTACCGGTGCATTATTTTAACAATAACATTAACATAGGCCCTGCCTGCAGCCCTCTAGAACTATTATTTTTATATATATATTCTTCAAAACGAATAAAAGCAAAATTAATTACCGGGTATTTAATTATATAATTATTTTTATATTTATTAATTATGTAATTCAGTAATTAGGCCTTCGGGCCTTACACCTTATGGCAATAATGTGGGAAATTACATGACATTTTTGAGACACTTAGGGTAGTATCTCAATAAGGGTAGTAACATTTACAGTTACGTGACAGTTACATTATACGTGACATTATACTGGCTTGTGGTCCGAGGACTGGGCAGCTGGGGTACTGGAATACTGCAAATGCAGAGAATTCAATGTAATTCAATGTTATTGTTTTGGTTCCCCCAACCAACACGCCTCTGTAACCAGCTCCTTTACTAACTCCTACTAACCTTTACTAACGAGCCCCCCGGTCCCCAAAGTGTCTGGTGGGAGCCCCCCGGTCCGGTCCCCAACCCAAAGTGTATGGAGTTGAACTCCTGGTCCTCGCATCTCGCATACACCAGGAGTTTGCCCGCTGAAGTGCTCTGGTGCGGTAGTACCAGAGTCTAGTCTCTCTCCAACATTTTCAGCAGTTCAGAGCTCTAGACTGCTATAATGCTATACGCTAATCTGGTGCCCCCTGCTGCACTGGAGCTATTGGTCGGGAACTAGTCACCGAGATGTCGAGGATAGGATAGGGTAGACTGGGGTTGTATGGCCTTTTTTCACATTTTTTTAATCCCACCGGAGCACAGTTACATGAAACCATCATGGCCACCCCTGGCTGCTTGGGAAGAAACCTACACGTCTCAGCTACTGAGCTATATACTGATATATTAAACTTTTAAAACCCAGGGTAATTTTCAAATTCAGGTCCCCAGAGGCGGTTTTTTAAAAAAGAAACTGGGGTGGCCATACCACCCCAGGCAGCCAGGGCGGGGTGGTATGGCCACCAATATTGTATATGAATTTTAAATGCCTTAGTGTTAGTACCCCTCTCAAGGGGTTGTATGGCCATTGGGTGATTTTAAAAAAAATCGCCATGAAATTCTGCCCTATAAACAGTCATTTGTTTTTCAAATATCAGACAATAAACAGATCTACAAGTTGATAGAAAATAACCTTCAAGAAATTTCAAAAGTTTTCATCACAGGTTTGAAAATCACCCGGTTTGTGCTTTTTTAAAAGTGATAGATAGAAAATCACCCGATTCTACAAAATTTGAGTTTTGCCCAAATATCCAACTTGTCATACTTGTTATTTTCATTATTTATTTATTTAGAAAGTAGTTTGTCGAAATTAGTATTATAAAAATAGCTGTTTTTGGACATAAAATCATTTAGCCGACAGGTAGGCCTACTGTACAGGAAGAAAACAATTACGATTAAAGCAATAATTAGGCCTAAAGCAATATTATAATTAAACCAGTACTGCAATATACTGCGCTGCACTGCTGCACTGTGGTAGAATATACCAGCTATCAGTACTGCACTGCAGTACCGCTATAGAGTTATATGTCATATGTGTAGTCAGTGTTTCACAAAATGTATAGCTGTATAGGTAAAGCAATATAATTAAAGTACAGTAGGCCAAGCAAATATTAATGGTCTGTCCCTGTCAGTTGTTATTGTCAGATTGTCTGATTGTGGCCATACTGCCATACCGCCCCAATGTCTAAATTTGGAGGGGCAGAGGGGTGGTATCTGGGTATGGGCATGATTTTTTGAGGGTAAATAACCCATCGCCCATCAAAAAATTAATGAAATCGAATAATGAAATTATTTATTAATTAGCCTAGAATTTAATAAACATACTACGGCAGTACGGCATACGGTACTATTCAACATCATTACAATACTGCAATATGGGCATGGGCAAGCATTAACTTGTTCCAGAAGACGCATGTCAGCATGTTCTGATGTTAGTGTGTGTTACTCAAAATTCACAAAACCTAGGCCTAGATGTCGCACTATTTCATGAACTGAAACGTTAGTACAGTACTACATAGGCCTACCTACTACTACTGTAACAGTAGTAGTAGGTAGGCCTATGCTGCAAGGCCCTATTCTGCTATTGGCTGATTGGATAACCTAGGCCTACTCGTACAGTTGTTGTTGCACAGTCCAGCAGTCGTACCTCATCCCTGCTCATACTCCAGTAGGCTACTCCTGTACTCTATATTCTGCTATACCGGTCAGCGGATGACCGGCTGACCGTCAGCCGGTACTCACTCACGGTAAAATAAGTCAACAATCCAGTGTTATCGTTCAAAACAAACCAACGATACTGCCAACCTTCTATCACGTTTGTCCATTTACTTAGTGAACCCTCCATATCGGATTTCCACTTGCCTTTCATTCAAAGCCTGAAAGCGAGATGCAGAGATACCAGTAGGCAGTAGACTGGTAGGCATATTCAGATATTGCTACATTCTGGTACTGTCTGACCGTCAGACTGTACTAGACTGCTAAGTGTTAATGGCAAACTCAGATCCGATTCACATTGCCTTTAACAATCGGGATACCTCTCTACTGTCACTGTCTGGGGGTCTACTTCACACGAATGTATTTTGTATAGGGCCCTACTACTATTCTCCCCATAATGTGTTGCCCTTATCAAAAAATGACGTGTGGCTAAGTCACACGAATAGTTCCCAAAAGGCACTTTGGCATTCTGGCATTTTACAGGTACCTAAATAATTGCAACCAGCGTAAATGCCAAAATGCCAGAGTGCTTTTGGGGAACTGTAGAATGATTCTAAACAGTTCCTCAAAGGCACTTTGGCATTCTGGCATTTAGTTGAAATTCATTATTCGCTGAGATCCGGGTAATGAATTTTATCTGTTTTTAAGAACACTTTACTGTATAATGTGTATATATATCTGCATAGTGTGTATGTATAATGTACTCATAACATGCAATAATCAGATAATACTGTAATATTTAATTGATAAAGTTTTACTTAGTTCTTGTATGTCAGTACAGTATTTTTGGTATATTTTTATTATATTAATTATTTTTTTTATTATTTATATCTGTATATTGTATTATACTAATTTTGGTATATGGACTACAATTATTGTAGTTTCTCATAATCTAAATATCAATATCTTCGTAATAAATGCATGTGGTTGCCTAATATTTTGTGTATTCCTAAGGTTTCTACTTACCAACCTATGTATTGGATATTAAAATATTTCTACCAATCACAGCAGAGAAAATTGCAAGTTTCACTTACTTTGATATATGGACTACATTTGTAGTCAATTGAACTAAGGTTAATTCTAAGCTTATGTCGCTATGAGATTCTAATTATAACAGCATAATTTCTTTGTAACAAACATGATATAGCCTACCCACCAGCCAGACAAGCAAAATAGGCAGCAATTGGCTGGTACTGAAGCATCAAAAAATAAATAATAAAATACGTTGATTCACCCCCTCTAGCCTATATCTACCAAATGTACGGAGCCCCTAAGGTGACATGAATAATAAAAAAAAATTCTAACACGAACTTCGTCTTACTAACACGAACTTCGTCTTACTAACACGAACTTCGTGTTACTAACACGAAGTACGTCTTACTAACACGAACTTCGTGTTACTAACACGAAGTACGTCTTACTAACACGAACTTCGTGTTACTAACACGAACTTCGTCTTACTAACACGAAGTTCGTGTTACTAACACGAACGTCGTGTTACTAACACGAACTTCGTGTTACTAACACGAACTTCGTGTTACTAACACGAACTTCGCCTTACTAACACGAACTTCGTCTTACTAACACGAACTTCGTCTTACTAACACGAACTTCGTCTTACTAACACGAACTTCGTCTTACTAACACGAACTTCGTGTTAGGGAGGAGGGAAATTCAAATTTCTAGGGTATGGTATTATATTTCAATCATAGGTACCACTACTGCATCACTGGTCTACTGCACTATCTGACTAGGACTGAAGACAGTTCAAATGAGTTTACTGTTGGACTGCCGAAGGTTAATACCTGCGCGATCGAGTTATCACTTCCTATTCTAGAAGATTATGAGATGTTTAATGAGCGATTGTCACGATGTATTAAAATGGTATCTACATTTACCACGGCGTAATAACATGACTGTATTACCTCATGACTTTATTATTAGATCGATAGAAATAAGGAACTGGAACTCCAACCATGTTTTTAACTTTCAGATAAATGATAATAAAGGAATATTTACTTGCAATATTACTGCAATATTATACTTATTAAATACTTTATAATCATTAACTTAATTATAATTAATTATTATATTATAATTAATATAATAAGAATTAATTAATAATTATTATTATCTACTTTAACTTATATAATTTCGTTTATCTCTTTAATTAAGTTCAAGTACAGAGCAATTGCCTCAGAAGCATTTTTTGGCACAGTTAAACCGTTTTCCGACATTAATAAAAGACATAGATTATACACATCAATATCACAGGGCACAGTTTCGCGATAAGTTGCTTCTTCGATGCAAGTATACAGTACAGTACTACCACTACCTACATGATTGGATTGCAATATACCACCCTAGTAATTTGAATTTCCCTCCTCCCTAACACGAACTTCGTGTTAGTAAGACGAAGTTCGTGTTAGTAAGTCGAAGTTCGTGTTAGTAAGACGAAGTTCGTGTTAGTAACACGAAGTTCATGTTAGTAACACGAACTTCGTGTTAGTAAGACGAAGTTCGTCTTACTAACACGAACTTCGTGTTAGTAAGACGAAGTTCGTCTTACTAACACGAACTTCGTGTTACTAACACGAACTTCGTCTTACTAACACGAAGTTCGTGTTACTAACACGAACTTCGTGTTACTAACACGAACTTCGTCTTACTAACACGAACTTCGTGTTAGTAAGACGAAGTTCGTGTTAGTAACACGAAGTTCGTGTTAGAATTTTTTTTTATTTTTAATGTCCCCCTCAAATCCGTCCTCCGTACAAATGTGGGAGGGCTGACATTATAAAGTTTGTGCCTAAAGCGTTGATAAAACCGAAAAATGAGGACAGTTTTAATCTCTTTATAACTGAAGAAATGCGATATGTAATTTTGCGAGAAACAAATCGTAGAGGACAAATTGTCTACAATAAGACTATAAACGAAAGTGCAAGTATAAAAAAAATTCAGACCATTTTCCTTGTTAGAATTTATTTTTTGATTAGGTAGCTTAATCTAACAGTCTAACACAGTACCAGTAACTGTCTATCTTAAACTGCGAACTGAATTTTTACAGTGTACCAATGTTTAACTGCTTTGTCTTTATGATTTTATGACCTTGGGGGCCTAGCCACAAATAATATACATTAATTTGTACTTATATATACTGCAGTTGGATTGATGGATATAATATTATTAATATCCATTTAATTTAAAAGGAGATGTAAAAGACTACAAATGTAGTCCATATATCAAAATATAAAATTTGAGACCTGTATCAGAATTAGTGTTAATAAAAATATCAGATAAGGGGGGGGGGGGGGGGGGGGGAAACTGGACGCAATAAAAATTCATCCCTCTCCAGGGGAAATTCGCACTGCAAAAATAAAACTGTAACCTGTTCTATTGTGTTTAGTTTATTGTTTTGGTTAAAATCACGTGCCACTGTAACCTGCTCCTTTC
>JAUCBJ010002531.1:0-44559 GCA_032718475.1 Nemertoderma westbladi
ACAAAAATGCTTATTGGACTTCTATTCTAAGTAAAACTATCCCTATAAGTTACTTTTACTGGGGAAGACATAAAAGTACTTTAATAAACACTAACGATACACTGTTGCTGTTCAACATGCTACAGTACAGCATCCCTACCTGCCTATTTGAAGGAAACAATGGAGATCGAGAAGTGGAGATTGGATGTTGCAGATGTCGGAGATCGCGTGTCGTCGGATCACGTCGCCATTGAAGCGATTGCGATTGAGTTTTGACAATCTATTCTTTTTTAATTTTGAAATTTTTTTTAAGAATCTAATAATGAAATATTTCACAAATAATGTTTACGCCATGAAAAAGTTAAAGTCAATGGTGGACATGAAACTCGAAACACAATCAGGAGGACTACTAGGATCGGCATGCTGCATTGCAACTGCATTTTTAAGAATGCTGTGCCGGCTTGTCGACAAAATTGCGCCGCCACAACTCCCTATCTCCCATGACATTTGCTAGATCATCCGCATCTTCAAGGCCAGTGTCCTTTACGATGCGTCTCAAGAAAGTCATGGGCTGTCCACCATGCTTATTCACTCCATGAGGCTGCCAAAGTACAAGATTATGCACTGGCTGGTCCTCACGGCGAAAGCAATGTCCTGCAAAACGGAGGCGATTCTGTTCTAGTGCCAAGCTTGGGGGAACCAATGAGACACCTCCAATGTTATATAGTGTCTGGTTGGTCCAGTGCCATCCAGAGATTTGGTGTCATCAACAGTTAGAGCCCAGCATGGACTCCCATAGAGGAGTACTGGAACTACTGCTGCTCTAAATAATCGGATCTTAAGTTTCCGATTAATTCTCAGTGACTTCCAAATCCTGGAAAGCCTATTCAAGGCTGCCCATGCCTTTCCCTTACATATTCGAAGGTCCTCACCTGACTTCCGGATCCATGATCCCAGGTAACAGAAGTCGTCCACATGCTCAAGCATACTATCCTTTGAGCTTATGCTCATCCGATCAGAGACTTGCTGAGGACTTTCAAAGTTAACTGTCAAAATTTTGGTCTTTCTGGAGTTAATAAAAAGACCAACACTAGAAGCAGCATGTTCTATTGAGCCGAGGAGCCGTTGGGCTCCCTCTAGTGATTCTGAGAGTACTCCTAAGTCATCAGCAAAGTCTAGATCAGTTAGGTACTTGGCAGGTTTTTTTCGACTTCTGGAGCCAGTAGGTGGAGTTATCATCACCCCATCATCATTATGATGATCTAAGGACATGCGTAGAACATAGTCAACCACAATTATGAACAAGAATGTTGCAAGTGTGTCTCCCTGGAGGACGCCCCATAACACTTCAAATCGTTCTGTGTAACCGTCAACAGTAGACACAAATGTCGTTGAACCATCGTATACTGATCTGATTGCTGCAATGATTTCATCAGGAATCCCATATAATGAAAGTATGCTGAACATACGTGAGCGAGAGACTGAATCAAAGGCCTTGAAGAAGTCAACAAAGATAACAGCCAGATGCCTGTCTTTCTTTTTTGATAACTCTTCAATTATCCTTCTAAGTGCCAAAATGGGCTCCATGGTCCCACGACCTTTACGGAACCCTTTCTGATTTCTACGGAGCAGTCCCTCAATGGGATCCCTGATGCGATTTAATAGAATTATATTGTATAGCTTTGCAGCAATCGAGATCAATGAGATTCCCCGAAAAGAACCATAGAGTGTTAGGTTGCCCTTCTTGGGAACAGGCACCAACTTATTTGTTTTCATTTCATGTGGGACTATTGTTGTTCGGTACATGTCTACTATGATGGGATAGATGAGCTTTAAACACTCAGGTATTTTAAAGACCTCAGGGGGAACACCATCTACTCCACTGGCACGATTGGTCTTACCTTAACTACCTTAACGAACTACCTTAAGAAACAATCATGGAGGTAACAAATCATTTTTCAACTATCGGTTTCTCTGTCAAGGTATTTCTTTATCATACTTCCTAATTCATTGGTTTTGTTGTTTGACCAATGCTGGAGACGTGCATTCCAGCCCCACCAATAACTAAATCGGATATTCCTTGACACCTTTCAAATTGTAATATTTGAATAATTATAATTTCTTTAAATTATTTTGTGTTATTAAGATAGTTCATCAAGCAATATATCAAAATTGCGATTGTGACATTCATTTTCCAGCTTCGATCTCCTATGATCTGACATGCCAGCTACTATATAGTACGATATATGCGATATAGTTCATATATAGAGGGGGGTCATATCTAAAAATCCACCTCTAAAATCTACAAATCTTAACGAAAACGTCTGATTTTTTGTTTGTATGTAGATTTCACTAGTCTGAATCCGACCGAAAAAAACATTTCGAAAAATTATACTGGGGTGGTTATATTTCAGCACCAAAATTAGAAGTAGTGAACAAATTTCATAAAATTTGAAAGTTACAATTTTCAAATAATTTTTTATCAATACAGGTATTCTGGAGCGCAAAATCCATTGGAAAATATTTAAAAATTATCTGATTACTATAAATGGCTGTTTTAGTCCTCTACGTAGGCAAAAAATGAAAAAAACAAGTAAACAGCACTTTTCAGTTTGAACACAAAATTTTTAATTCACTTGTACGATGCTATAAATTCACATTTTCAAGTTTTCTGGGGCTCTGATTCTAATGGAATAAATTTCTAATTTGCCAGATCATTGCTACTTGTATTTTCGACGCAATATGGCCAATTTTAGTGCCAGCACCAAATTTCGTACACATCATCAAAAAGTACAAATTTGAGACGTCCAGTGCTGTTTTTATTAATTCCATCGGATTCAGGACACTCATAAACCCGTATAACGCAAGAAAAAAGGTGATACTATCTCTTTATCAATTTGCTTATTTTCAAAAATTTAGTGCTGGCACAACAATTTTCACCCATCGGCAAAAAATACAAGTTGAAAACTCTTATGCAATTTTTACTTATTCCATTGAATTCAGAAGCCTCACAAACTCGTATAACGCAAGAAACAAGGGTGACACAATCAATTTATATAGTTGATGGTTTTCAAAATTTGGTGCAGAGATAATATAATTATTTATTCCATTGAATTGAGAACCGCCATAAACCTCTAAAACACGGGAAATAAGTTGTCACAAGCAATTGAACTATTGAATAGAATTTCAAAATTTTGTGCTGACACCAAATTTTGCACACAGCACCGAAAAATACAAGTTTGATACACCTGGTGCAACTCGTATATATACCATCGAAACCAGAACCCCAAAAAACCCCTATAGCGCAAAAAACAGAATCAAACAATCAATTTACAAAATTGACATTTCAAAATTTCGCGCTGACACCAAATTTTGCACACAGCACCGAAAAATACAAGTTTGATACACCTGGTGCAACTCGTATATATACCATCGAAACCAGAACCCCAAAAAACCCCTATAGCGCAAAAAACAGAATCAAACAATCAATTTACAAAATTGACATTTCAAAATTTCGTGCTGACACCAAATTTTGCACACAGCACCGAAAAATACAAGTTTGATACACCTGGTGCAACTCGTATATATTCCATCGAAACCAGAACCCGAAAAACCCCCTAAAAACCCCTATAGCGCAAAAGCAGGATCAAACAATCAATTTACAAAATTGACATTTCAAAATTTGGTGCTGACACCAAATTTTGGCACCCGCCGAAAAAAACAAGTTTTATATTTCTAAATTAATATATATGAATTCTATCTAATTACAAACACCAAAAAAACGGTGTAAATCAAATATAGAGATGTTACAAATCATATTTCATGAAGTGTAATTTTCAAAAAACCTCACAGAGAAAGTGCCAAAAGTAGGGTTAAATATGGTGCTATAACTCGAAAACTACCCAATATTTTTGAAAACGGTCTTCACTAATAGGAAGACAATAGATTTTTAGGAAAAGTAGTCATAAAATTTCAGATTCCCATCTGCGTATGTTTTGGAGTTATAACAAAAAAAACAAAAAATAAATCACGGGGGGGGGGGGGGGGGGTGGGTTCATATTGACCTCCCCCGGGTTTAATAGGGTTAAATGTGAGACGCATCTATCTTATATTTATTAACTAATCACTTATGACTTATGTCGTACCAATGGAGCACGGGCCTAACAAGACTCCTTAGGCTTATACCACTCCACAACATGGTCAAATTTACAACAGTTGAATAACTGTGTAGGTTTGTGTGCTGATTTAAATTTACTAACTTGATGGTATATTACACATGTAAATATACCAGATTACACTGCCAGCTGCAATAAGTCATTTGAGATGAATTTAAATTTAATACTACTACTACTAGGTCGAGCGAACTCGGACAGTGGAAATGAGCTTCCCGATTCTCCATAGTTGTCGCATTTTCGTTTCTCCCAAGTTCAGTATCCTTTTCAAGTTGATCTATATATGTTATGGCCGGTCGTCCACGACTACGCTTTCCATGAGTTGGTTGGTTGCCAGAGAAGTAGATCTGGTATGACCTCGTCTTTACTTCGCCAGCAGTGCCCACTGAATCTTAATCTGAATCTTAATTTAACAGTTGGTAGAATATGGCTGTTTTTCTTGAATCTGGCAACACTTACTAACGAATCTTTTCCTAATTTATACTCTCTACCACACCAGATCTTACTTACTCACAGATTTGTCTGTATGAATACTGCAAATTTCTGCTTCATGGGGAAGCTATTTCAAGATATTTCTCACTGATCTCACCACCACCGTCTGTTCCTTTCAAGTTTCCTTCCAATGACTAGAAAGTAATTATTACACTGTCTTTCACTGTTTTTTTGTAGCATATAACATTTATAAATTTCGGAAGTGCGCTCTTAGCTCTTTTTTAAGTTCTCCCTATAAGGGACTGTAGGTTTAGGATTGACTTCTCTTTGTGTTCCTCAGTATGCCTAAAAATGGGCTTCGTTACACAGCATAAATTGGCATAGTTAGTTACAACAAGCCATACGGTAGGTTTCATTACATGCCATAAAGTAAATTTGTATTACCTTTAAAACTTTCCAATATAATTTATTTTCATGAAAGCGACAATATTTAGTTGTCGCCTCATATTCTACCAGTTAATATTATCTTATTATTATATCAGTATATGTAACATAATATTATTACTAGTATCATGGTTAATTATTCTTTCAAATTTTGTTATTTTTAGCCACTATTTGAAATGCACGAAATGCCGGATTACTTTAAGCCAAAGTGGGCAGCTTTCTTTGGTGCCACAATGACTAACGGAATACAATTAATGAAAAAACACTTTCCTGAGAAAACTAGTTTGATAGAGAAAGCTCAGCTTCTTATGAATGGGGAAAAATTTGGGAGCATTGATATAGAAAACAGGATGGGCAAGTTCAAGGTGGCTAATCATGGGGATGCCCACTTCAATAATCAGTTGTTTAGATATAGTAGCAGTACCGGTACCGGTAATCCAGGAGTGCCTAGTGACATAAGAATCATTGATCTGCAGATGGGGAGTGCTTCATCTCCTGCTAAAGATATCGCTTACTTTATGGCTATTTGTATGCCATTCAGCTCTATCATGGAAAAAGGAATTGGTTACTATCTTGACATATACTACAATAGTTTCCAGGTAATTTTTATTATTAAATTAATTACTTATTTAAATAAGGAATGAAGTGATATACATTCGCCATCAGTAACCTAATGAATCAAAATAATAAACAATTTGAGTGTCTTTACCTGGTTTACTAATAAGAATATTAAAAATAATAAAATATTAAACGTTTTTTTTACTTATTACTATAGGAAAGATAAAATATCTGGCAGGGTTATATTAGTTAGGTATAACTCAATGGCAGATTCAAAGTACCCCTAAAATATAATATATATGTAAGCCTATATATATATATATACACTTATATATTTGGACATATACATCTTTTAGGGAGTACATGTGTATAGTTGTATGATAATTGATCTGAGAATGTGAATGTGTTTTAGAAATGTTAAGAATATTGTATGTCAACTATAAATCAATTTTCGGAAATTTTTACAGCAGGTTCCATTAATTTCATTAATTCATTTTAGATTTTGAAACGAATTGACACAATTTCAGTAAATTAACGTTTTTAACGTAATAATATAGGAATTAATTTCTTTAGTCACACCTATAATTAATTAGACACAAATTTAAAAGAACATAATAATGATATTCAGAAGCCAGATAGTAATGTAGATGCAAATATCATGTACAAATACCGCCATTACCTCAGTCTGCTCAGTTCAATGCACGCACAACCCGATATTTCTTCAAACAAGTAAACAAGCAAACAGTCGGCCAAAGCTGGAAGCGACCCGAAGGCTCTTCTTTCGATAGCTGCTACCCGAGGGTAGGGGTGGGCGCTACTCCTATCCCAAGATTTGCTCCAGTTATTTAAAATCTTTTAAAATTTTATCGACCCCAGGGGATGAAAGGCTGAGTGGAACCTGGCGGGGTTGAACCTACAACGAATAGATTGCAGGCCCGGCGCTCAACCAAATGAGCTACCCCGCCGTTATTAAATAATCAAGTAATCAACATTACTTTGTCTGGTTTTAGTTACCCTAGTTACCCTGTAACCCTACGTGTCCTCTACTTCTCTGGTTTTAGTTACCCGAACCAGCTCTAACCCTACGTGTCCTCTACTTCTCTGGTTTTAGTTACCCGAACCAGCTCTAACCCTACGTGTCCTCTACTTCTCTGGTTTTAGTTACCCGAACCAGCTGTAACCCTACGTGTCCTCTACTTCTCTGGTTTTAGTTACCCGAACCAGCTGTAACCCTACGTGTCATCTACTTCTCTGGTTTTAGTTACCCGAACCAGCTCTAACCCTACGTGTCCTCTACTTCTCTGGTTTTAGTTACCCGAACCAGCTGTAACCCTACGTGTCCTCTACTTCTCTGGTTTTAGTTACCCGAACCAGCTCTAACCCTACGTGTCCTCTACTTCTCTGGTTTTAGTTACCCGAACCAGCTGTAACCCTACGTGTCCTCTACTTCTCTGGTTTTAGTTACCCGAACCAGCTGTAACCCTACGTGTCCTCTACTTCTCTGGTTTTAGTTACCCGAACTAGCTCTAACCCTACGTGTCCTCTACTTGTCGACCCCGTTACCTTTGAAATCTTTAGCAGCAGCATTCTTGAGACTTACACCTCCTTCGGGAGATTGGAGGCCTCATCCACATCACCACACATGAGAAAAAGTAAAGTAAAGACTTCAAACAAAATGTTACAAATACAAATATTGACATGCAAAAATTTTACCTACAGTATATATAAACTCGTTAGGATTTTACCTACAGTATATATAAACTCGTTAGGATTGTACCTACAGTATATATAAACTCGTTAGGATTTTACCTACAGTATATATAAACTCTTTAGGATTTTACCTACAGTATATATAAACTCCTTAGGATTTTACCTACAGTATATATAAACTCGTTAGGATTTTACCTACAGTAAATATAAACTCGTTAGGATTTTACCTACAGTATATATAAACTCGTTAGGATTTTACCTACAGTATATATAAACACGTTATGATTTTACCTACAATATATATAAACTCGTTAGGATTTTACCTACAGTATATATAAACTCGTTAGGATTTTACCTACAGTATATATAAACTCGTTAGGATTTTACCTACAGTATATATGAACTCGTTTTACCTACAGTATACTGTATATATATATAAATATTTTGGGAATGTATCATTTTGGCTTTACTTTAGGAATGAATAATATGTTATCATAAAATTTTAACTGGGTTCTGAATATTTCCCATGGAATTATTATAATATAATTGGGTTTTGAATTTTACAGAACACACTGGCAAAAATTAAATATGATGCCCCAGAAATCACTAAAGAAATTCTAAAAGAAGAATGGGACAGAAACGCAGTAACAACTGTATTTACAGCCTTTCTCATTATTCCTGTACTTTGTACTTCTGATAAGGAGGCTTCAATGAAGGCCTTTACTGAGTTCGGTGATGCTGATGCAAGCAATCAACAGGATATATACGGGAAAATGTCATTGCCACCGGCCATTGCTCAACGATTGAAAGACATTTTTGTTTATCTGGATGAACATAATTATTTGTGATTGTAATCCAGCATATTTTAGTTATCTTATTTATTGTGTTGTTAATAAATTATTTCGCAATTTTAGTAGACATTGAGACTATGATGATTGATGTCGATACAAACACGATGTTTCGTAGTGTCGTAATTAAATGTATGGTAGAAACTCATTCTGTTAATTAAATATTGATCTTTATGAAATTGAAATGATAAATGAAATAATATTAAAGTTATTTATTTATTTATTTAATTAATAATATTAGCAGTAATTAATTTTTGTGACTACGAAATTATCACCAAATATTTCGGCACTCAAGCCACACCAGAATGCAATCAACCCTAATATTGGCTAACACTTTATAATACCAGTCTCTGCTTTCTAAGGTCATTCGTAAATTGTATACAATCTAAGGCAAAAAAGTAAAGGATTTCTTCGGCCACTAGGACAGGGATTACGCACAAAGTGTTATGATTAATATCCACAATCAAGTGAGGTCTGCCAATGCCCACAACTATACTCCCAGAGGAAACTTTCATGCCGAAAAAAAACTATCCTGGTTCCTGCATACCATTGACTACTGTATGTAATCAATTAGTATATGTTATTTCAAACTTCATATCATCATAGCTGTGTGTGCAGACTGTGTGTGTGCAGTATATAATGTATGTATAATAATAAATGTGTATATATTAAGAACTTAATATTAGTTAGTATGGCGAAAGTGATTATGCTATCTTACTATTGTGCTATATTTAGATTTTTTGTAATGTTATTTTACAGGACTCATCTCCATGTGGGTATGTTTGAGTGTATAATAATAATAATAATAATAGGCCCATCACTTCTGACTGCTGGACTGTAGCCTCACAATCTGGCTGGCCCAGCTCAGCTGTATAGAATGTGATGGTTTTCTGCAAGATATGCGAAGCTTTCCAGCAGCGATTAAGATCCGTTGGTTTCTGACTCCGGTGCTGCGGTGTGGGATCGAACGGCCCACCAGTTTGGCGCAGATGCGGGCACCCTCTTGATCCAGCTGATCCAGACTCAGCAAGTTTTTATGTAGCGGTACCATAAACCCCGGACCCCAGATACCAGTACCAAATTGGAACTCCTGCCACCCCAACCGGTTTTACCCAGCCTTTACATTTGACAATGTATTTCAACCACCTTCTGTTCTCTCATCTCATTTTTTGGGAGGGTAATCCCTATATTACTCGGACATGCAGCAGCCTCACCCACCACAATCTGTTCCTCACCTCATTCCACAGTCCAACCTAATGCAAGCTTCACAATCGCAGCCACTGAATATTATGTATACAACGCCTCCAATGGTGTTAACTGCGTATAACCTGCAATCAATGGAATGCTAGATGTAGTCTACTCAAGAAAACAAGTTTTAAAGAAGTGTGTGGTCAGGCTATGAACAACTCAATCGAAATTTACTATGTCAAGCCATCATGGAGGACAATTTTGGAGGTATGAGAGATGATAACGAGAAATGCAAACTCACTTTTAAGGAAATGGGTATGGGTTCTTTGATTACCAAATTCTGTGTTAAAAGTTTGGGTGTCTAGGCTCCTCTGGCTCCCTGTATAAGAAGTCTCTTGGGTCGACAGTTTGTTGTCTAGCAAGTCTCTGTAGTACCGGAAACCCTATGCACCATTTAGTATTTAGTTGCTGCTGCTCATGGATAATTAAGTTAAAAATTGATGCTTCCTCTGCCCTGTATTTATGATAATAATAAAGGAATTGTATTGTATAAATGATAAAAATATAGGAATAAATTGCATTGTTAAATTTCAAACTACATATCTATACGATATTCACAATTAGGTAATGTATGACTCTGACCCCGAACAGAAACAGCCATTTAACGTCAATATGTATTAGTAAGTTATTTTTCAATGGAGGTTTGGTTTTGCTGTTCGAAAAAGAACCCAATTGAGATATTAATAGCTATAACGATTGCAATAGATTTTTTAAGGTTTTTTAAGATTTTTTAAGGTTAGTCAAGAAGGCAGGTTTTGATTTTTTTTGTTTAATGTCGACAGGAATGTCTTTCCAAAAAAACTGGACACCGAAAACTCGCAGTTGATTTGGTTGATGTCAGTCGATAGAGAGGGATCTTTTTTGAATATATTTCCTACAACTGATTCAGGTGGAATCATCTTATTATGAACGTCTAACATTAGATTACCACAGAATACAGGGTGCCACAAAATTATCGGAAAGAGGAGAATGCGAGTAGGCTCTACACAACCTTATGATACTGTTTGACGCAGGTATAATAAAGAGAGATCGAAGGATCCAAAAGGAACAGGCTGGCAGTCTGGGACCTAAAAGATAACCCACCCCAACCATAATTCACAAAAGGGGAATTAAAAGCCGTAAGAGCGTCGAGCCGTTGCTATACATGTTATTTCCTAGGAAACACCCGGAAAATAACATGGGGGGGGGGGGGGGGGGGAGAACTCGAGTACGCTTAGTCGCACAATTCTACATTTACCGTACGGTGGGCAAGCGCACAACTCCATTACCATAACAATATGGGAGAACTCAACAATGCAAAATTGCTTTCTTGCTGGAATATTTAAATTTTATAGGAATTTCGTTGTGATTAATGAAATACTACCAGTTGGGCAATAATGTTGTGGAATGAAATGGAACTATGATCTGCCGCTTTACATCTCACTGTGATTTAACCAATATATTTGTTTTAGTAGATCTTCGATGTTGTCTGCGAATTGTATCAAGCCATTGGCGGGGTGTGTCGTTTAGTTGTTAGCTTCTCATATACTTGTCTAGTACGTTTGTCAGGGTGACTGTATCTGTCATTTATTTTTTGCCAGGCTGTCTGTAGTCCGCTTGTCCTAAAAATATGTTGAGCTACCCTACTAGGATCGGCATGCCGCATTGCAGCTGCATTTTTAAAAATGCTGTGCCGTCTTGTCGACAAAATTGCGCCGCCACAACTCCCTATCACCCATGACATTTGCTAGATCATCCGCATCTTCAAGGCCAGTGTCCTTTAAGATGCGTCTCAAGAAAGTCATGGGATGTCCACCATGCTTATTCACTCCATGAGGCTGCCAAAGTACAAGATTATGCACTGGCTGGTCCTCACGGCAAAAGCAATGTCCTGCAAAGCGGAGGCGATTTTGTTCTAGTGTCAAGCTTGGGGGAACCAATGAGACACCTCCAATGGTATATAGTGTCTCGTTGGAGATGTGTGCATTGTACTTGACACAATGAACCCGGCGTAGCATTCTTGTGAATGTGCCATCCAGAGATTTGGTGTCCTCAGCAGTTAGAGCCCAGCATGGGCTCCCATAGAGGAGTACTGGAACTACTGCTGCTCTAAATAATCGGACCTTAAGTTTCTGATTAATTCTCGGTGACTTCCAAATCTTGGAAAGCCTATTCAAGGGTGCCCATGCCTTTCCCTTACGTATTCGAAGGTCTTCACCTGACTTCCGGATCCATGATCCCAGGTAACAGAAGTCGTCCACATGCTCAAGCATACCAACCTTTGAGCTTATGCTCATCCGATCAGAGACTTGCTGAGGACTTTCAAAGTTAACTGTCGAAATTTTGGTCTTTCTGGAGTTAATAAAAAGACCAACACTAGAAGCAGCATGTTCTAATGAGTTGAGGAGCCGTTGGGCTCCCTCTAGCGATTCTGAGAGTTCACCTAAACATTCTATCAAGCGAGTATTGTAATTTTTCACTGTCTCCCAAAATGGAATTTATTACTGTATGCGCAAAGTAGATTTTGAATGTCAGCCACTTTAATTTATACCCATTGAACTTTATAGGTTCGCCTAAAGTGACAACTTGTCTTAATTCACTATGGGCCATCGTGGGTAAAATGGGTAAAATAGTCCTGAGCCATATTTAGCGAATACAGAGTCTTGCAGTAAATTTAGTCTATGACTGTCTACAGTAGGGGGTTGGTTTATTTGCCTGAGAAATTTGCCGCATTGTGTCATTTTACCTAGGCTACAGAGTACAGGTAAAGGGAGATCGCTCTGATTGGCTGAAATATTTTAACAAATAACACAAGTCCTACACAAAGAAACAGTTGGTAGATTTCGTCATCTTAGCTCTGAGTTTGGACAGATGCGTAGTTGCATATGTTTATAAGTCCATTAGAGTATTACAGCGCATTGCTCAAAATGACTTCTTTTTTCCGCAAAAGCTTTTATACTGCTCCCATAAAAGGGGATTTAAGTCTATAAAATATACATAAAATCACAGTTTCTAATATAAAAATACTCTAAACTATCAGTCCTTCTTTCGCAAACGGCATTTATGGAGTTTCTTAAAACTTACGAGAGTTTTTTTCTCTTTAAGGTGTGCCACTTTACTAGGTGGGCTATAACTCCTGGGGGAAGGGTGCAATACAATTGCATCGGAAGGGTTAGGATTGCGGTCGGGGTATCCGCCGGTCGAGGTACACGGTTAATCGATATCCATATCGGGGGATCGGAATTGAACAACCTTTAGGGCTCGTTTCAGGACAGCAGCTCTTACTGGTCCTGGATTGGTTGTCTGTATGACAGCGGTAGGTCGACCGAACGTAGTAAGGAATTTTCTCGGTTTAATCGTTCTTTCTAATTCGCGTTCCCTTGCTTTGTATTCATATGGTCGTCTATGAACTTCTTGTAATTCTGGGTGTGCGTTTATGAATAATTCACCGTATTCAGGATCTTGTCGAATAAAGTTAATCAGATTATAAGAATCCAAGCTACAGGGATTGATATTTCTCAGATATTTACGGACGTATTTGGTTGAAACACTCTCGCCAACGCGTTTCATCAGTTCATAACTAGGAGTGCGAGATTTTTGTTCAACTGAGGAAAAGAGGCATGGGTGAAACGCATAAATTCCTTCGTAGACACGTCCTGGATAATATCGGTGGCGTGATTCACAATGGAGATCCGCACTAGCTTCCCATGCTCTGATATACCATAATGCAACTATTTTGTCTATGTTTTCTAGGTCTCGGTTGAAAGGGCAATCGAAACTAGCATCTCCTTTGAACTGACAGTGGTGACATTGAGTCATGAATTGAGGACAAACAGCGAAAATCTGCTGATTGTTAAGTCGACAATAAGCACAATAAATTTCCATGGAAGGTTGATCTTTAAAGTAGGAGCATTGTTGGAGTCTAAAGTGACTCCAAAAATGGGAACCCCTTGATGAACTTGTTCCATATTCATATATCGGTCCATGTGCCCCTCCTCCCCTCTTCACAAACATCATCATTGTGGATGTCTCTGAGGTTAATTCACCCGACCCATGATCTATCGAGACATACCCATGTCTAACATCCATTGCTTGGTTTTCAACTCCCCCTCCCCAGGCACATATCTTATAGCTACATGTATTCTTCCATGTTGTGTTCCTAGTTTATCATCACCATGGTAACTTTCATTGAGTGTCCACCATGAGTCAAATTCGCATTTATCTAAATAAATATAATAAATACAATAAATAAATAATTTTTTTTTTTTTTTTTTTTTTATTAATGAATGCTTAACATATACAAATACTTAATAATAAAATTACACCATTATTATAATATTTTTTAATTAATATATTCAATATATTTGCCACAAATATATGTAGAATAAATGATTAATAAATACTGATAAATTTACTTAATACAATAATTACTGTAATCAGTAGTTACCCAAATCAGCGCCATGCAAACCCGCACCGTCTCCAAATCCCAAGCCCCGCCATGGACGCCGACCTCCACGGAGGCAGAGGGAGCTAGACTGGAGGAGCGCGAACTGCAGCCGCTGGCGAACACCCCCCAGCACGCACGCGAGGCCCCTCTCACGCATACCATCCCGCCGAGCCACAAGTGACTCCGCTAGATGGCGAATTAGTATTTGAGCCTCGGTGCACCAGACACCATCGGTGGTGCCAACCAGGGGGGTGAAGGCCATCCTCCGGTCGTTGCAGACGGTCTGGTAGTGTCGCTTCTTCAGCCGACACCTCTCCTCCAGGAGAGACTCAGTTGAACGGTTGGTCTGGACATACGAGGTGGCGTCAGCGTTGATTAACGCAATGTCGAACGACGCCACCCGTTGATTGGCCCAGACCCCCCGAGCAACCAGGTCTGCCCGTACGCCCCCACCTCCCGGCCCTCCCAATCCAAGTACCCCCTGGAAAGAGTCACTTCCCGCTCAACGCTGGAAGGACCAACCACAGAGGCTATCAGCTCCCCGAATACCTCCCGGGCCTCATCATGGCGCTTTATCACCAGCCCACCGGACTTGCAGCTCAAAGCATGGGATGTGGAGAATGGGCCCCCACACCCCTCACACTTCACAGGCAAATCTGGGGGTACAAGGCCATACCGGAGCGCCAGACAATCCCGGAACTCCTCCGGGCTTAGGTCCGGATAAATAAATAATTCAGCAGGTAAATTTATTTTTTACTTTTTTCAGCAACTAATATTATTATTAACTGAGGAACAAACTTAACATGTATGCTGTTGCACAAGTAAATTTGCTTCATCCGCTACAATCTCAATGATCTGCAGATGTGTTTGATTCTTATAATAAAAATAATATCTTATATTTCGCATACCCACTGCACATGTGCGAATGGTTGTGCGAGGTGTTTAAAGTGCACACTAAATCTGGTAATTGTTGAAATATGTGTCACTTGTAATGTATTTTCAATATGTATCTACTGTTTACACTCTACCCTACAATATACGTACATTCTACAATATAAAACAATATATATATATATATAACATTCCAGAATTCGGTGAACAATACTAATAAATAAATATTGCACTACAGTCCTTTCCTTATATTTGAAACAATTATGAATTGTATACTAAAAAGGCCAGCAACAATAATGTGCTGTATCCATGAATGTCTATATTCTAGAGGAGAACACAAATAAACTTTTTTTAATTAATTTATAAAAATTTTATAGAGTACACGTTCGTGGGGCCTTCGCGCAGCACGAGGCTCAGTTATGAGATACAAATTAAAATTGAGCAATTCTAACACAAAATCTGTATTTAAGAATTTAACCAAACCGCAAATAAATCATAAGAGGGGAAAGTTGATCGTTTTCACCCCCCCCCCTTAATCTGCTCCCCAACCCAAAGGTACACAGAGGATTGTTCACAGGCAGGAATTAACAGCATTTAAAAGTAATATATTTTAGGCGTGGATGCGACCTAATTTATAAGAAATATTATAACTTACCTTATGACGTTTTAGTATTGATACTGAAATATTAATTTACCATGTCGATGTCACAAAATTATTATTTAGCTATATTTATTCTAAAGAATCTCCATTAAATACTCAGGCAATCATTTTGCCAGATAAACAATAAGCAAACTGTCTTATTACTCTAGGGCCTAGCACTATTGCATGTCCTTTAGAATTACACCTTGCTGGAATAGTGGTGAGGTGGAACTGGTCGGACTGATTCCTAGCCCAGCAAACACACCGGACGTGTTCTAGCACAATCACGTTCTAGATCAGTGATTGCACTTTGATATATTTTGCCCTCTAGCGGCAGACTAGAGAACTGCAGACAGATGAGCCTCCTTTGAATGACACAGTTAATGGTGTATTACAAATATGCCAAGTTTCAGCTAGAACGGGTTTAAAGCAAAGAAAATGTGAGGATATTTAATATCTAGACATGTAGCCCTCTAGCGAGAGACTGAGGATTTGATGGTGTCTGGAAGTCCCTAAAAAGCAAAACTTATGGTCTTATTGATGCCTATTAATTTTAGACTCGAAAGCTTTAAATCCGACGAAGTTTCAAAATCGTAGCGACGATGATGACATACAGTAACATTATTGAATGAACTATTTGCCATAATTGACCTCCCCCCCTAAGAGATAGCGTCAGTTCGCAAAGGCTCCACCAACTTCGTGGCTCAGACCCCATACCCAATGCTATAAAATGTATTCGATCGATATACAATTATATATTAATCCGCTAGGTGGTGTCAAATTATTATTCTGCAATTTCGTACTTGTACAGTACAGCAGTACCGTACCTGTAGGCCTATGTCATTACTTCGGAGTCTCTAGCCGATCCCCAATTAAATGTCTTAACTTTTCAATTTCGTAGAAGATAGACTTTATGATTCTCTACAAGCAACCAAAATTTCAGCTGTGGAAAATGACGGACGGACAGAGGGACGGTGGGAAGGAGGGACGGAGGGATGGACGGACGGAGGGATGTAGGGACGGAGGTACGGAGGGATGGATGGACGGAGGGATGGTGGGACGGAGGGACGGATGGACAGATGGATGGAGGGACGGATGGATGGATGGATGGAGGGACGGATGGACAGAAGGACGGATGGATGGAGGGACGGATGGATGGAGGGACCGAGGGACGGTATTGGACAGAGGGATGGAGGGACGGAGGGACGGAGGGATGGAGGGACGGAGGGACGGAGGGACGGAGGGACAGAGGGATGGAGGGACGATGGGACAGAGGGATGGAGGGACGGAGGGGCGGAGGGACCCGGATGGACGGACATGCCCCATTTGCTCTATATGAACCGTATGCCAAGGCTCGCCGACTACGTGTCTCGCCCCACAGTTTCGTGTAGTTTAGCCATGAGTAGAACATTACTGGTATTATTTAGAATATATTTCATAGCTAAGTGAAAGAACAGTGTTCCAGTACTGTTATGAGAAACATTTTGGTTTTGTGTCATAAAATTTCAATAAAAGTTATACTTATATTTTTTCGGTAAACAAATAGAATTGCTTTGCAAATCTAGCAAAATTTTGGAACTTCGCATAAAAATTTTGCATCTGACGATCCACCTATCTATCCACCTATCCTAGCTCTCCGCCTATAGTATTGCTGAAAAGAATGTCGGGTTCACCTAGGTGAATAGGTGGAGCTTCGCAAATGTCGCGATCTTCGTGACATATTTTGTGTTTAACAATACTATAGGGGGAGCTTCGCAAATGTCGCGATCTTCGCGAAATTTTGTGTTTAACAATACTATAGGTGGAGCTTCGCAAACGTCACGATCTTCGCGAATGTTCTAGAACATTTTTTAAAAAGTAAGAAAATCTATAATGAAAAATATATTTTTTAAAATTTTTCTAGAATAAAATATATTATTAGTTCTAGAAAAAAAAAAATATTTTTAAATAAAATTGCTAACATGTTCTATAGTATATATATGACACTATTAGTATCAGTATTGTTCACAGAATTATAGAATCAATATTTATTCCTCTCGATTTATCCACTATTCCTCCATTTAGTACTACTGAATCTGACATTGTATTTCTTCTCAATAAGATTAGTGGTCTGCAGGACCGTGTGGCGGTACTTGAGAATGAGAGGAAGGTGGGTACAGACACGTCTACCGCTCCCCCCTCTCAAACGCCGGATTCCCAATTCAGGATCCATTTCCAGTTAATCCAACTGATAAGGGTACCGGTACCAGTACCGGTATCAGTAACTCTTCAAGGATACCATTCGCCAATGTTGTACAAACATCCAATCCAGCACATTCTGACACAGACAAACGCCAACAGCGGTGAAAGCGTCGACCGATCAATAAGAACAAAAACGTGGTTCGGGAATCTGTCCCAGCTGCTGCGATTGTTGATGACTGCTCCGACTCGTATGATTCTGATTGCGTTGGAGTTGATTCTCAGCGACAAATTAATTACGGTAAGGGACGTGATCCGGTGCGAGGTGTGGATAATCGTCTGTTTGTCAAAATCGGGAAGAACAACCGGCCAGCTAAACATCCAAATAATACTTCATGTAGTCAGTTTAATCGGTCTCGTGATGGTCATGTAATTATAGGTACCGGTAATGCTTCTAAGGCGGCATTCGACACAGTGGAACCCTTCCAAAAGCTGTTTCTTTCTGGCTGTGGTTTAAATATTACCTCAGAGCAAATAGCCAAGTATTTACATGACTCGCTAGGTTTTAGTGTTAGATGCTACCCAATTGGAAGGAATACGAATAAAACCTACAAATCATTTATTATACCGTGTAGAGCTGGTGAGGTCGACGCGATGTTTAATGGTGACCTCCGGCCCTGAGTATTCTACTCTAAGCTACTTCGAGTCGAGACCTCGGGTATCGGGCAGCTCAGCTCGGAAATCTACTCCAGTTATTAACCCGACACAACGCGAACCAGAGGGTGCCGGAGTTGCCAACAGGAGACCATCCCCTCGATCGTACCCTATCTGTTGGATCCAATGGCCCCTCTACAACGGCTGTTGGATCCAATGGCCCCTCTACAACTGATCCGGTCGTATCTGATACGGAACCTGGTAAGCCCAGCGATATCAGTCATGTTGTAACTTACAATTTGGGTGACAACCGTTTCACCCACCTACCTGATGATCCTCTGCAGGGCTAGGCACTCTATATCATCTTTTTTATAAATGCGGGTATACCATCAATGTATTATATTGTGGGGCGAGCCACGAAGTTGGCGGAGCCTTAGCGAATTGACACTGTTAGGGGGTGGGTCAATTTATGCAAATAGTTGTCGTCGTCGTCGTCGTCGTCGTTGTCGTCGTCGTCGTCGTCGTCGTTGTCGTCGTCGTCGTCGTTACGATTTTGACATGCTAATAACTTTGTCGGATTTAAAGCTGCCAAGTTGAAAATTTGTAGGTATCAATATGAGCAAAAGTTGAGATTTTTGAGAGACTTTCAGACACCATCAGTGCAATGGTCTCCCGCTAGAGGGCCACATGTCTAAACATTAAATGGCCACCCATTTCTTTGCTTTTAATCCGTTTAAGCTGAAACTTGGGAAGTATGTACTAGACCATTAGCTGTAAATTTCAAAGGAGGCTAATCTGTCTGCAGTTCTCCAGTCTGCCGCTAGAGGGCGAAATGTCCCGAATGTGAAATTATTCTTCCATTTAGTTGTTTATGATCTGATTACGCTGAAACTTGTCATATATGTACTAGATGACATCCTGAGTCTTTGTGTGGATTGTAATCGGTCCGAAGTTTTCCAGTCTCCCGCTAGAGGGCCACATGTCTAAACATTAAATGGCCACCCATTTCTTTGCTTTTAATCCGTTTAAGCTGAAACTTGGGAAGTATGTACTAGACCATTAGCTGTAAATTTCAAAGGAGGCTAATCTGTCTGCAGTTCTCCAGTCTGCCGCTAGAGGGCGAAATGTCCCGAATGTGAAATTATTCTTCCATTTAGTTGTTTATGATCTGATTACGCTGAAACTTGTCATATATGTACTAGAAGACATCTAAGTCTTTGTGTGGACAGTAATCGGTCCGGAGTTTTCGAGTCTGCCGCTAGAGGGCGAAATGTAGGAAAGTGATAACCTTCGCGAATTCCTTGATCTTAATCTATTTAAGCTGAATTTTGGAATATACAGTACCGGTATGTACTAGACCACATGCCTCGTCTTTGTGAGGAAGGTGATCGATCCGTAGTTCTTTAATATGCCGCTAGAGGGCTAAATGTATGAAAGTGAAAACCTTCCAACATTTCGTTATTTATGATCCGTCAATCGGAAACTTGGTAGATATGTAATAGACCATAGGCTGTGGCTTTGTAGGGAAACTAATCCTTCCTTCTTCAGTTACCCAGTCTCCCGCTAGAGGGTTAACGTTTTCCGGGAAAATCTTCTCCTATGTTTTTATAATCCTTTCGAGTTGATACTTAGCATTAACTCATTTCACGTGCTGCGCGAAGGCCCCACTTCGTGTATATATATACACACACACACAACCACATCGTGTTTTTGAACGGCTCAACTCTTGACAAGAACTACCCTGGCCTATTGATAGGCAGGTTCGTTATTATTTCGATTTGTATATGTCGATAAACGAGGCTCTGTCTTACACTACAGCCTCATGGAAAATTGTGATTGGGGGTTATTTTAATTGCCGTCTGGATTACGGCTCCCGGTGAGAGGACTTATTAGATACACTGCATAGCATGGAGTGTCTAGCTCCAAAATAACTCTCTATTATACGGCCTCCCACAAGATCAACTCAACCACCTACAAATATGGTTCTAAACTCCTGTGCGCGCATCACTAATAAGCTTCCAAGTCGAGGCCACATTACAGACGCTCTGAAATCTTTGCACTGGCTGACAAGTAACTATAGCATCCTACTATATGCACCTGAATATATTGTCGACTTACTAACTCCAAATAACAATCCCACCCATGACACTTATCTATGAACTTTAAAAATACCCTTTTCAATGAAATTTAAATTGTGTTACTTAGATTGAAGCCAGGCATACACGTTGTGGGGTCTTCGAGCAGCACGTGTTCAAATGTTCAATGACTGAGCAGCGACTAATTAACACATTTATGAGAGAATCATTGACCAGCTACCGACAGACCAATATTGTGACATAGTTTAATGTTTGATTCAATTAGAGGCACAAATTAAAAAGGCTACAAATATATAGGGGTGAATAATTAAATTAGTCACCCATTAAAAGGTAGCCAAATATAAGTTGCAATCTATATAAATTGTTAAATTCAGTAGTGTGCGTGTGTATTGATTCCGTAGATTTCATGTTGAAATAGCGTTCATTAATTCAATTTCTAATTAATTATTCAGGCATACTAATACACACATTAAATTAGTTCGTGTGTGTTAAGTGTGTGGGGCGAGCCACGAAGTTGGCGGAGCCTTAGCGAATTGACACTGTTAGGGGGTGGGTCAATTTATGCAAATAGTTGTCGTCGTCGTCGTCGTCGTCGTTGTCGTCGTCGTCGTTGTCGTCGTCGTCGTTGTCGTCGTCGTTACGATTTTGACATGCTAATAACTTTGTCGGATTTAAAGCTGCCAAGTTGAAAATTTGTAGGTATCAATATGAGCAAAAGTTGAGATTTTTGAGAGACTTTCAGACACCATCAGTGCAATGGTCTCCCGCTAGAGGGCCACATGTCTAAACATTAAATGGCCACCCATTTCTTTGCTTTTAATCCGTTTAAGCTGAAACTTGGGAAGTATGTACTAGACCATTAGCTGTAAATTTCAAAGGAGGCTAATCTGTCTGCAGTTCTCCAGTCTGCCGCTAGAGGGCGAAATGTCCCGAATGTGAAATTATTCTTCCATTTAGTTGTTTATGATCTGATTACGCTGAAACTTGTCATATATGTACTAGATGACATCCTGAGTCTTTGTGTGGATTGTAATCGGTCCGAAGTTTTCCAGTCTCCCGCTAGAGGGCCACATGTCTAAACATTAAATGGCCACCCATTTCTTTGCTTTTAATCCGTTTAAGCTGAAACTTGGGAAGTATGTACTAGACCATTAGCTGTAAATTTCAAAGGAGGCTAATCTGTCTGCAGTTCTCCAGTCTGCCGCTAGAGGGCGAAATGTCCCGAATGTGAAATTATTCTTCCATTTAGTTGTTTATGATCTGATTACGCTGAAACTTGTCATATATGTACTAGAAGACATCCTAAGTCTTTGTGTGGACAGTAATCGGTCCGGAGTTTTCGAGTCTGCCGCTAGAGGGCGAAATGTAGGAAAGTGATAACCTTTGCGAATTCCTTGATCTTAATCTATTTAAGCTGAATTTTGGAATATACAGTACCGGTATGTACTAGACCACATGCCTCGTCTTTGTGAGGAAGGTGATCGATCCGTAGTTCTTTAATATGCCGCTAGAGGGCTAAATGTATGAAAGTGAAAACCTTCCAACATTTCGTTATTTATGATCCGTCAATCGGAAACTTGGTAGATATGTAATAGACCATAGGATGTGGCTTTGTAGGGAAACTAATCCTTCCTTCTTCAGTTACCCAGTCTCCCGCTAGAGGGTTAACGTTTTCCGGGAAAATCTTCTCCTATGTTTTTATAATCCTTTCGAGTTGATACTTAGCATTAACTCATTTCACGTGCTGCGCGAAGGCCCCACTTCGTGTACGTTAATGTACTGTATAAATGATACTGATTTATGGATTATACAATTTTTTGATAGAAATACAATTTTTGATGGAAATACTTTTTTTTTTTACTAGCTATTTTTAAATAAATAAAAAAAATCTAGCATATGTTCTAGAAGGTAATATTTTTTTATTTTATTTGTGTTCTAGAATTGTAGCGGTATATATATTACTTTTCTTTTGTTCAACAACTCATCAACGTATCCATAGAAACAATAAGATGTTTTAAAAATTTAGTGCAATACGGAACTCTTGCCAAAACTAATATTCCTTCCAGAATATTATTTTTTCAAAAGGAACTACAGTATAAAACATTGAAATTATATATAGAAATTAACAGGAACTGCGATAAAAAATTTGTACGGGCAAATAGGAGAACGGAACCAGTGTCGAAAATAATAGCTATGCTTATATAAAACATGGCTATCATAAAATTTAGTTGCTTGAATATGAAAGGGACATTTGATCATTGAAGGAATAATTGTATCAAAATGTGAATTTCCAGAACTCTCCTCATATTATCAGGTCTCAATCTTTAAAATCGGTTCCAGATTTATTATACCTAACTACCTCCTACGTATGCTAGGCATCTGATACACTTGTCGCTGTACGGGATCATACCTTTCGGCAACAATTCTGTAATAAGTTCTAAACAAATTGGTTGTGAATTGTAACCATGGTAGCTAGTGGATGGAACCTATTAATATGCCAATATTTTATATTTTATTATTATATTCTAATTGATTGGCGGTAACTAAGCTACCAAAAGCGGGATAGGATTAATAACTGGTTATTTTCCCTAGGGCGAATTCGGATATTTTTTTACATAGCCCACCATTGTATTGTTATTTTAAACAGTTTGTAATGGGGAATAACGATAGTTATAAAACCCGAAAATAACGAAAAAGACGAATTTATTAACGAAAACATCGAAATTATAAAACTTTAATAAAATCTCTCTAATTAGTGAGATCGTTATTATTAGAAGGGACACTTTACATTTTTTAATTAGTAAAACCCGTTATTAAACCTCGGGCCAGTTATAAACTGGCCAGTCTAGAACATGTCTGTCCCTCGGGTAAATAGCTCGTAAAATAACTAAATAACCTGGAAATAAATTATGATAATTTCGCCCCATTTTCGACCCTAAAAGAAATTTTATACCAAAATACTGTCTCTGTTGATTGGTTATTAGGGGTAATCCTATGATGGCAAAACACCACAAGATGGCGCTCAAATATGCCAGTACAGTCAGAGTGTAGGCCTACTGCAGTTACTGCGTTGAGACTGCAACACTGCAGTACGGTAGATACGTTGACCTGTTCACACGCGCCGCCCTGCGCAACTTGCCTGGCCGTCACTGTACAGTGTACACTTGTAACGCGAAGGTACCGTTCGCCGTGACGCGTATGCAGTGTAGGGGTGCCGCGTGCCGGACCGATTCCTTCAACTTCGCCCCTTCAGGTTTTACAATGCTTGTAATACACCAGTACCTGATCTGCTGAGCTGATACTGAATTGATTCATCCAAGCCCATTGGTCAACAACCAATCAGCTGACAGTACTTAGTATTAAATTTATTTTAAGGTCGAAAATGAGGCGAAATTATAAGATTTTATTTATTAATAAATGTAAAGTGTGCCTTCTAATAATACCGACATCATTGGAAAGCGAGATTTTGTAGATTGTTTTATAATTTCGATAGTTTTGTTGATAATTTCGTCTTTATCGTTATTTTCGGGTTTTATAAATATCCCAAAATAACTACAAAGGTTACAGTTATATTTTTTAGAGTAATCAGCGGTCATTTTGTCGATTTTCCCTTTTCCACTGGATATGGATGAATTTTCATTGCGTCGAGTCCATCATGGGCCCTTTTCTTCGGTCCTTCGTCATATTCAAACATTTGTCCCTATACCACTTCAAGGAATTTGATAAAATTTGCACAGTATTTTTAACCAGTTTTCCGATCTATATCTATCATAATTAGACTTAAGCCTGCGTTAAATAAAGCACGGGGCACGGCAGTGATAGGGGAAATTTTAGTAGTAATTAATTGAAGGATTATTATGCGATTTTCAAGCCTAACAAACTAAAGTGACACAAAGCATCGTAATGCCCTGCCTCTCTTCTTCAATTTGATATATTATATGATTAAATTTATTTTGGTCCGCTCGAGTAACATAACTTTTAAATATTAGTATTTTACCCTACAGCAATAATAAAATCCCAAAAAGTAAGACTTCTTATATCAGCTGATCGAGGTATTCTAGAATACAGTGAGCAGGCCTTGCATTGGGATGGCCTTGGCGTTATAAACTACAGGCCAGGCGCAGGCAGTTGGAATTTACTAGCTAATTTGAGGAACATAAATTACCCAGGGAATTTCGCCAAAATTTGAAACATTAAACATTTAGTTTAAATTATTATAGATTTTTAATTTTTGTTCCTCCAAAGCAACCCCACAACATTATTATTTTATACATTCTAGAATTTTATCTGGAGTCGTATTTTTGCTTTTTAACCATTCACAATGTTTTAGGCCTCGCAACCGTGGAAATTTCTGAGTAAATCCTGGAACTGAAACTGGCCTGAAATTAAAATTAATAAAAAAAAACGAACTAACACAAAATTACTCGATAAAATGTATTAATTATGACCATTTGAATATAAAATATATAATACTAAATCCAAGTCACATAAAATTAATGTTCAGGTGTAAAAATGTAAATTAATAATAACATATTCAATAATTTCAATACCATTATAATTTACCAGTATTTTTTCTGTATATTTATCAAAACACACAAGGGAATAAATAATTAGGCCATAAATTATTTTGCCAAATTTTGTAAAAGTGGATTGCCATAATATTATGTTTCTTAGTCCGCTCGATAACGTTTGCTCTAAAAAAGAAAAAGTAAAATCGGGATAATTTCGGGCTCAAAATAATATGCGGAAGAGAAAAAAAAACAATAAGTAATTTAATGGAGTAGGCTTGTATACTTTATTTGGTAGGTAACTGGCAATAGTGTCATACAGTAATAATAGCGTACTTAATTTTGGGAACAGTTCCGTATGCAGTCGCATTTTCTAAAAAACTTTTGCAAAATATATAGGCATATATTATGACTAATCTAGAACTAAATTACCATCGTTGACTTCCTCACAAAATTTTCCAAAAAAATATTGTGTTCTAGAACACAATATTAGCTAATTTCTGAACTTTTGCTACAGCTAATAAATCAAGGTAAAATTCAAATTAAATTAGCTATATGTTCTAGAACATTATATTTGTATTTTATTTATGTTCTAGAATAGTATATATTAGTTTTCTATTGTTCTAGAACTACTTCAGCGTTGCCATAGTAACAATGATATATGTTTTAAAAATTTAGTGCTATGTGGAAATCTAGCCTAAAAAAACGTAGAAAAACTAGTTTGAATAATAAATAAAAATTGTATTCTAGAACAAACATATTTTTCAAAATTGATAGCCAACACGTGTTCTATAATATTTATAAAAAATTAACAAAAACTAGCTAGTAGAAAATATGAATATTTAATAAATCATGTTTTTAAAAATTACTAGCTAGTCGATTAGCTAATGTTCTAGAACACAATATTGTTATTGAAAAATGTTGCAATCAAGTCAGTAGAGGTGATATTACTATGCAAAAAGTGCATCATGGCATTAATTAATATCAAAATATCAAATGCGACTGCATACGGAACTCTAGCCTTAATTTTACATGACCCTTGCTGATGAAATCTGAATTATTTATGATATTAAAAAATATAGATACAAAATAAGGGAACCATGCCATCATCTATCATTGTGGATCCTTTCACAAGGATACAAGAAGCGGATTCTGATGTATTCGCAGTAAACTTTCCGGTAACTGGGCACTGCAAATGCTGCCCCTACAATAAGGTAGGATTCAACCACCTAGATGACGATGAAACTGTAGTAAACTTACCATACATAAGGCAGGGATACAGGAGAAGAGACCAATCTTGCATCTACTACATCAAGAGCATTTTCTCTCGGAACAACCAAACGTTAGTGTTTTGGGTGGATGCGATAGCGTCAGTGGCGATACTGGGTTGGAAGTGCCGGAAATTTCGCATGTTAATAAGTGACCCTTATTATTACCCTTATTTATCAATGTGGCTTGCATCCGAGACATTCCACGTTGTTTCGGCAGTTTCAACGATGTTTCGAGATAAATCTAGATCTATTGGTGTCATTGGATCCATGGCTGAAACAGTCTAGTCTGCCTGCAGACAGCAAACGTCACTGCACTGGTTGCTTATTTCTACTTCTCGGCTTTACCGAAATTTCAGAAGGTTAATCTGGTTTCTGTTCCGAAAAAACTTCAATTTTTATTTGGTAACAATGAAAGGATTAGTCTTTATGTGGTGTTGAGCACTTTGGCCTGCGCTGGAGGGGGTTTGCTTTCGATCTCCTACAAGTATTACGCTGCTAAGAAGGGAATGAACGCAAGAAGTTTGCGAGGTCGTTTGGTGAATTATGTCTGTGAGTGTCCGCAGCAGATATTACACGCGGTCGGGGTCTGCGAGACGATATGGCGGTACGTTATGGAACCATTTAAAGAAGAATTGATTGTCCAGCAGCACATAAGATACGATGTGTCTCAGAGTTTATTTTACATGTTATCCGGGCTGTTTAGCGTCACAGCAATCCCAGAAAGTCTTACATCGAATCCCCTTGCCAACGATATAAACAGCATATTTTTTTCCAAGATGACCACGATGTTATGTATCTTCTGTCGTCTCCATGGTTACTACATAGACATGATGGGAAAACTTGATGAAAGGCGGCCGCATCTACGTCTATCTCTGGGGAACGTTGCGGCACCCGTGATTACCTGCATGTTGACCTGCGGGTTCGCATCGGTTGTCATGGGTTACAAACTAAACAAACAGAGGATTGACGAAGTGCACCAGAGAAATGAAATGCGATCCAAACGCAACAGCGTGTATCCGAGGTGTTTCTTCTTTTAATTTACAAGCCTGCAGGAAACTTAGCGTTGGATATTTACTGTACATAGAAACAATAAATTAATTAATAATTAACTTATTGAATTAATGTATCTACAAATAAATGAGCTAACTGTAAACGCCCATTGATAATGTGAATATCGACTGTTTCATTTCATTGTCTTTAATCAAATAAAATTGATGTTTATGGAGTAAAAAGTGCACAGCACAATAAAAATTGAGAGTTATTATAGGGTTACATAGAGAAATGGCGATACATAATAAAAAATTATTGTACATATTATTACACCAGAAGCTGGTTACTAATATCCCATTAATTAGGTCAGGTATATTACCGTTGTAGTAAAATAAGTCATAGAGGTATAAAAAGCATCGATGATGAGTACAAAAACTGTATTTTAGTAGTAGAAATAAAGAAAACTGCACCAATCATTAAAATAACCACATATCGGTATCATATAAGTGCAGATAGTAATGGTAAGGGTATAGATAACGCATTGACGGCATGTGTATGTATGGGGAAAGTCGAACATAAGTACGGTGCCACAAATAATATATTAGTCCCACGGTAATAACACCCCAGCAACGTCAACTTGAACATCATTAGCGGTGATCTAAATCTTAAAAGTGTAGATACGGGATTTAGAAGTTACAAGTCCGTATAAACAATAGAGAGTGTCTGTTGTAGATATGATGAAGGCGAGTGTCAGTCAGGTACAGTTAATGAAGGTTCGGACCATATTAAAGTATTCACGAATCCTATTGTGTTTTCCTTTTTAAACGATATGTTTGGAAGATTGTAGCAGTCCTCTATGTACCTTGCATGTACATAATCGGCGGTTGTAGGGGTTCCCTGTTTAATTCTCCCTTTTAGTTCCTAAAAACTGTATGCATGCTTTAAAAGAGAACATATGTTAGGCAATGTAAAATCAGACTTACAGAGGTTATAGAGGCTACCAATGCCTACAAATTTCTTCAGGACGTTATCAGTGTTAATTTGCAGCATGTTACGAAGGTTATTATGAAGCATAACATTAGGACATGTTGTTACTCGACATAAAATTCCAATGTGATGTATATGCGTCGTCAAACGGCGTATATAAGCGAAGGTCCCGAGATGGAGTAGGCTTCGTAGTGCCTTCCAGTAGTAAGTTTCCAGTATTCCGATATCTGTCTTTGTGAGGCGCCCTAGTAGACATTTAATATTATATCGTATCATGGGAATATCAATTGACCTCCATAGATGAGCGAGAGTTGTTATATTGAGTCACCTACCTAACAGTCCATGCATTACGATGAAAAGATTCCGACGCCATGGCAATGAGACGGATACACTCAGCTAGAGGATCTGGTCTCTTAAAATCTAGTTTGTACCCAAGAAATGAGAGTGTTGTTTGCCCTGTTATCAATGTATCATTAAGTTTAATGAAAGTTATAATGGATAAGATTCTCTCAAGGTCCTCAGGGTTTCTAGCCAGCACCAATATATTATCCGCATACGCGATTATATCCATCCAGTTGCTACCGGCTGAGTATTTGTACCCAGCAGAGTCCAGGGCGTGAAAAACATCGCTAACATAGTAATTAAATAAAACTGGCGAAATGACTGACCCCTGTTTGACGCCCCTCTTAGTATACTTGAGCGCTCAATATTGTCTCCAAATTTAAGAAACACACACGTTTTAAGATAGTATTTGAGCAGCATTAGGCTGCTCTGTGTGTGGGTTAATGTGGAGTCTTACAGTATATAGATGGGGAAATTCGAGTTTTTAGTCTCGCCGTTTGACCGGCAGGTCGAGCCATTTAGCTGAGCAAGTTGTGAGATTTATTAATGACCTGGTTATTCGCCACTCCGACAATCTACAACTAGCACTGGCAACCAATGTCGGTTGTCGGCTGCATGATTGTCGGTTGGTCTTAGCGTTGGCACCCCCTTTGCTTTAGTGTTCCATTACTTGTCGAACATTTGGTCCCATATTGGTGTGATTTTGTAGCTTGGACCACCTGTTAACAACAACGAAATATCAACATCACCAATATTAGTATTAGTATTAATTTCAACATTTTATATTAATATTAACAAAATGAACACCATAATAATAAATTCCCGGCTTACGCCCCGGTGGCTATATTCACTTAATCGCAAAATAAAATGTTCGTGCACTGGTTAAAAGAAGAACAGTATGTGACAGAGGGTAGTATATGAATTAAAAATATTTAAGGAAGATGCCAAATCATGACTTTAAGATTAATATAGATTACCATATTATATGCCATAACGTTCCATTACTATACAATATCTATTATTATCGCGTATCTATTTATTAACGAATATATATAATATCAACATTAAACCACAATTAACGTAACTCCAATGGAGTCCCGAGGCAAACCTAATTTTTTGTCGATTTCATACAAATTTTATTATAAAATTGAAATATTCTGTAAATTGTGTAGTTTGCAGATAGGGGGGGGGGGGGGGTAGTTTATTGTTTTGGTTAAAATATCGTGCCACTGTAACCTGCTCCTTTCCATAAATTGATAATTTAACATTGAGGCGGGATATTTATTCGCCAAGGCGGGTTTTGCGTCCAGTTTCCCCCCTGTCTCTTAGTTTGAGAAGGATGTATAAAATGTAGTACTTATTAAGTCAGGTGACTTTTTAAGGCGGGTCTGAATTCAGTTCGTGTCTATTTTGGCACGAACTTTTTTTTTGGTTAGTGTACGTACATGAGGCTTAGGGTGTTCGTAATGGGCCGGGACACCTAACCAGGACAGGTATTACACTCAAAATTAAAACTGTAACTTGTTCTATTGACTTTCGTTTTTCGTTTATTGTTTTGGTTAGAAAAACGTGCCACTGTAACAGGCTCGTTTCCCATAATTTAACATAGACACGAGATATTAATTATTCGAGAAGGGATGTGCGTCAAGTCCCCCCCCCCCCCCCCTGATTCAAAGCAGTATGCTTACAGTCGAAATATATCGGCGTTACTTCACAATAACACTACCGGTACCGGTACTGGCGATTATTTGTCGTCCCAACGGAGTAATAGTAGTAAGATCAGATTTATACACGGAGACACGACGGCATATAACACAGTAAATAACTGACCGATAGTGCGACTGAACTACGATAGTCTACGAACCGTATAATTTTAAAACTTTTTAATAGAATAATGTACATGCACCACATAAGTCTGTAGTGCTAACGCGGGATTTCCTTGGTAAAGTGACACCATACCAGTGATTTCTGAAAGTACCAATGTGCTAACTCAGTAACAGACTTTAGCAACATTTAGCAACACCAATTCTGCACCACCCGCAAGAGGGCTCAAGTGTTCTAAAGTGCTAATACCCTGTCATTGAATTAAATACACTGCATTCCGGGACATGGCTTACTGGTTTTATGTATGTATTTTCAGAGGTTTAAAGTTTTGACCTCGAAAAGACCAAGAATAGCAGCAGTGTCAAACATGTCAAACATGACAAACGCCGAGCTTTATGGTACAATACCACCTGTATCAACCACCCTCCGTGAACGCAGATTAAGATTCAGTGGGCACTGCTGGCGAAGTAAAGACGAGGTCATACCAGATCTACTTCTCTGGCAACCAACTCATGGAAAGCGTAGTCGTGGACGACCGGCCATAACATATATAGATCAACTTGAAAGGGATACTGAACTTGGGAGAAACGAAATTGCGACAACTATGGAGAATCGGGAAGCCTGGAAGGATCTCATTTCCACTGTCCGAGTTCGCTCGACCTAGTAGTAGTAGTAGCAGCAGTGTGCAATAATGGGTAAGAAATTAATTGGTGACACATTTTCAAAATGCTTGTAGCAATTTACGTTATAGCAGTATATGTACAAAATACAATTTGAGATTGCACGAAATTTGAAATACAGAATGACCTCTCTATTTTCTGGTAAAGGAAACTTATTGCAAGGATTAAGGATTTAGAATAATATTATATAATTATGAGAATAAATTAATTATTGGTTGTGACTATGTGCCATATTATTGAATGCTTTTAAGAAATCCATGAACTAGTTGCAAAGACATAGACGTTTAATATATGAATAGGCCTAATGTTAGCACTTTATGCTTTCTGTTGGCCGGTATTATTCATTTCAGAAACTCATAATCACCTCTTGTGATCTCGGCTCGATTAATAATCAATTTATTTCAATTTTAGTTATAAAACGCTAACATATGTTCTGGCTTGCTATGCAATAATTATACAACAAAATTAGCCTTAAAGAGCTAAAATTTAAAATATGTCTTATGGAGAAACTCTATAGTGCTAACAGTTAGCACTTTACCTTTTTCAATAATTCTGAATCTGGTCGCTAGGGGGCAGTTGTTAATATTTGTTGCTAATTGACGTTTTTAATTTGTGCTTGCAAAGGGGTCAAAGTGCTACAACTTCGAAATGAGCAAATCGGAACCCGGAATTGTAGTGAACTTGTCTTAACAAATTTTTTTCAGGGAATGTTAGCACTTTAGGTTAGCACTTTACCATTGCAGGACTGCAGTTTGTTAGCACTTTAGTACTTCTAAAAACAGTTATCTACTATACTAACTTAATACGTGTTATAGGTTAGCACTATACGATAGCAAGTCCGCATAAATGAAAGTTTTGCTGATATTTTATTAAACTTTCACAATTTGTAGACGGAATTACTAAAGCGTCAACATATTAATTTATAACCTTAGTAACATTTTTTCTTATTATATAAAAAAAAATACTCCTAGTATATCAATATATATATGCAGTTATTTACAAATCTAATATATATATTCTCAGGAAATTAGTAATAATTTTTGGGTACAACATTATTTGTTTCAGTTACTCAGTCTTTGTAATAAAATATATTAGAAATGTAAGGTACACGTAAATCTACACACCAATCTAGATTACAAATTTACTGTACATTTTGTACATCAAATTTGCAAGTGAAATCTTTATAATCAAGCCGAACTACTGTACAAGTGTACAGTGATGCTATGGTTCGTTAAACTCTTGATATTACAAACATAAACCCCGAGATATATTCGAACAATAAATAAAGTTTATACTGTATTAATATTTTCTGCACTTCAGCCTTGTTTTCATTGGATTAACTAATGTTTCCCAAACAGCTGTTTTCCAGCTCTCAATAAATATAACCATTAAGTAGAAATTTAATGCAAACACGATGGATATTATATCGTTAAATATTATGTATATGATTATGAATCTTGTCCACCAATAATACGTTGATACGTCTTCTAGAACGGCGTGTGGGTTTTTAAATCTCCAATAAGATGCATCAAACGCAGTGCTTTCAATTATGAAGTATATATCCAATACCAGCAATTTTAAACCGGTTAGTGATGTGAAAAGCAACATCATTTGGATAAGAGAACGATCTTTTAACAACCTTTCCTTATTTTGTTTGTGAATTTGAGAAATCTTCTTAACTTTAACAACAACTGCAACAGTAAGTGAGATTAATACAACAAGTTGAATTATTTGTTTAATGGGGATGTAATACTTATAAATAATATCTTTATATTTTGTATGAGAAGGTGATATCTCCAGTTCTATTACACTCCAGGTAACATGTTCTGAACTTGTTTCTGATATTATTTGACGTTGACCAGCATAAGCAGTCGCAATGATGGATTCAAATACAAGTAAAATGACGCAGAAAATTATTAATATTTTGTATTGATATTGCGTTTGACTGATGGTTTTATACTTTATTGGAAAGTAAACCGCTATTATTCGGTCTATAGATATCATTATGACACTCCAACAACTGAGATCTTGGGCGATGCGAACTAGTGGATAACTGTAGGCCGCAAGAAACGCATGAAAGGGTGATTGACAGTTAATAAATGGAACATGCCGAATATTGGAGGCGGGAGTTGTCTCGCATATGTATTGGAGGTTCTTCAGTATCCTCACTAATTCTGCTACCATCGTGAAACTTTCCATGACACCGTCTAAACAAAGTAACTTGTAGAATAACGTGTTAAACCGTTTTTCCTTTGTGACCACAATAAAAGTGAGAATATAACCAATGACTCCAATTACGGTGTATATTACTGTGTATGGTAATATCAATCTATCATAATAATTAATTATGTTATCGTGAAATTTGTCGTATGATGTAACAATTTCATCAACTTCTGCATCATCTAAATTTGTGAACCAATATTTTGGAGTACTATCAGCCATGTTAATCACGGTACGTTAGTTAATTATATTAATTAAATAAATTAATTGTAGTTTTTGTTTTGCCTCATAATTCTTATTTATTTACTTAGATAGTAAAAACTTTACAAAATTCAGAATGTTAAACAATATAATACCCACCACCAGCTGACGTTACTAAGCAACAAAATATAATGAACTATAATATAATATACATGAATTGTAGTTGAGCTGTTAATGCAAACTTAATACATGATACTCTAAAGTATTAGGCAGCAGCTTATTTTTGGCCGCGACTTCGCGAGGTTTAATCGCACGGAGCTGATTTTGGGCTCATTCTGTTCGGAATATAACGATTTTATTCAAATCCGCACTTACAATTTTATAATCTTATTATTTTTTCTCATTAAAAAAAAAATACAATTTATTTATTTATATAATTTTAAAGTTAAAAATATACATCTTTTTCAAAATTATGTTTCAACATTCGAGATTTTGCACTCTAATAGAGCAATAATTACTGGTTTCAAAAATATACGGCTCATTCCATGCAAATGTCAACCGCAGTGCCAATTTTGAAAAAAGTGAAATATTGCTTCTCATATCAATTTTCAGAACCAATATATGATGCGATTTACAAATTTAATACAAAAAACCGCATCTAAATTGGTTAACTTTCTGAAATCTGGTGTTATTCGCCCTTACCTCTAAAACTGCAAAAATACAGTAAACTGAGTGCATAATAAGACAACCGCGTTAGGCAGAAGACAGCGTAATAGAGTACTTTTCGAAGAAAACAATCATATTTTCTAATGATATCATTTGCTGTCAATTAAAACAACCTTGTGTCTAAAAATTCATTGCTCATAATCTGCTTACATCATAATGTCCCGCACTTTACGCTGAACACCATGGAGTACTTAGTTTGTTTGTGGTGTTTAGTGTTATCTGGTAAACAGATGTCCCGCATTTTACGTAAAGTGCGGGACAAAAACTAGAAATATCAAAGGAAGTAGAGGAAGTAAAGGCTAATTTATTTTCCCTACTTATCTAGGAACATCACGAAACAAAAGCTTTCCCACTAACTTTACGCAATTCGCTGAACTTTAGCAATGAAGTTGTCAGTTGAGAATTTCAATTTCGTACGCGTCCCTCTCTTTACAATTTTTTGAAGCAATAATTCTGAGACATAAACTGCTGCAGTTTTTCCAAACTGCTTTTTTTTAGTGAACCGATAACTGGTTTTTCTAAGAAACACAAGCATTACAATATTTTAGCTCATTTTCTTGATGTACAGTACTAAAGTATGCACAAAAAGGCGTACGAATGTCCCGCACTTTACATGGAATGAGCCATATGGGTTTAGAGATTCGTATTTCGTTGCATTTCAATAATTATGACTCAAATGTATCCAAATCGTTTTTCTTTAATTAATATTGAAATCATTTAAATGTTTAGTAATACGTGATGATATAGGTACATCAGTTACTTATTGTTAATGTACAATGCACACATCTCCAATCAGACACTATAAAACATTGGAGGTGTCTCAATGGTTCCCCCAAGCTTGACACTAGAACAAAATCGCCTCCGCTTTGCAGGACATTGCTTTCGCCGTGAGGACCAGCCAGTGCATAATCTTGTACTTTGGCAGCCTCATGGAGTGAATAAGCATGGTGGACAGCCCATGACTTTCTTGAGACGCATCATAAAGGACACTGGCCTTAAAGATGCGGATGATCTAGCAAATGTCATGGGTGATAGGGAGTTGTGGCGGTGCAATTTTGTTGACAAGCCGGAAAAGGCATTCTTAAAAATGAAGCTGCAGTGCAGCATGCCAATCCTAGTAGTATTAGTAGTAGGCGTAGTATTCTTGTGAATGTGCCATCCAGAGATTTGGTGTCCTCAGCAGTTAGAGCCCAGCATGGACTCCCATAGAGGAGTACTGGAACTACTGCTGCTACTACGGCTACTACTGCTAAATAATCGGACCCTAAGTTTCTGATTAATTCTAGGTGACTTCCAAATCCTAGAAAGCCTATTCGAGGCTGCCCATGCCTTTCCCTTACGTATTTGAAGGATCCATGACCCCATGTAACAGAAGTCGTCCACATGCTCAAGCATACCATCCTTTGAGCTTATGCTCATCCGGTCAGAGACTTGCTGAGGACTTTCAAAGTAACCTGTCAAAATTTTGGTCTTTTTGGAGTTAATAAAAAGACCAACACTAGAAGCAGCCTGTTCTAATGAACTGAGGAGACGTTGGGCTAATGATATAGTTGGTTCTAGTGATTCTGAGAGTACTTGGTAGTAGTAATTAAGTACTTGGCAGGATTTCCTCGACTTCTGGAGCCAGTAGGTGGAGTTACCATCACTCCATCAGTATTATGATGATCTAAGGACATGTGTAGAACATAGTCAACAACAATTATGAACAAGAATGGCGAATTAACAGAGTGCTGCCTGTTCAGGGACCTAGATGCAGCTTTAACTGCATTCTTGGACGCTGTAGTCTGTTTGAGTCGGGACTCTTTCTGCGCTTTATTGAGGTCATTTCGGCATTTACGGATTTTGTGGTCAGTCCAGGGATTCGGAATCTTAAGTATTGATTATTTAGAGCAGTTGTCCTATGTGGGAGTTCATGTTTTTCTCTAACTGCTGAGATGGCACATAGACAATAACTATTGGCATGTTTATTGTGTCCAGTACAATGCGCCCACTACCGTCAAGTACAATCATCAACCAGAACCTATTAGCATTGAAGGTGTCTTATTGGTCCCCCCAAATATTACACAGTATCATCTCCCCCACTTTGTATGTCTTTGTTATGTTTTAGATGCGAGGACCAATCATTGTTCGATGGCGGCTTCATGGTGATAATAAGTTACAGCATTTGTTGTGATTCCCCATAAAGGACACTGGCGGCCTTTATAATCTCGCGATTGTCATGGGAGATAAAGATAGGGTCTTGTGATTGGGCTCTTTTGATATGCCAGTATAATATACCATTCTTAATGCACCTGCAGCATGTTGATTATAAAATTATATATTAGATTAGTGTGCTTCGCAAACAATTCATGATCTAAGTTAACGTAATATTTCATGTGGGTGATTTGTCAACCTATATATGTCGGCCTTTGATGACTTTGGTAAAAAATGTCAACGAATTCTACAGTGATTCTCAAACCTCTTCCTGTCCCACCCTCCTTGTATTCTGGGCTTTTATCCTTAAACGTCTGCGATAGTAACATTGTTTATTGCACAGTTTTTACTCTAAATAGGAACTAAAGTTATAGTTAAATAAAGGTAGATCGTGAATTGTTTAAATAAAAATTAAAGTTAAAAGTTAAAAGTTAAAGTTAAATTAAAGTTAAACTATAATGAAAGCTGATAACAAAACTGAAAACTATAAATAATGACATAGATTTTCGAGATTTTCCGAATGCTTACATAAACATTTATACTACTTTTTTTATGTCTTATACAGTATTTGCAAATAAAAATCTAATATAAAATAATTATTTGAATTATTTTTAGTGCCAGTGTATATTACTTCTTATTACTGTAATAGTAATATAGTAAATATTAGTTATATATAATAGTTATAATTATTTCTATACAAATATTCTGAATCGTTGCAATACGTGTACGCTTCTTCTTAACCAACCCTTTAAACATAAAAAACACTAATTAATAAGAGGCTCTCCAAGAAACAGACTACGCCACCCACTAGTTTAGGGTTTCAGCATGTCACTTACCGCGTGCTTGTCAACCTTTTTAATTGGTGATTTCAGTAACTCATGCTGAGCGAAGTCTTGTGAGTATTTAACCCATTTTTTACCTATTCTCCGTTTTTGTCACACCCGTTGTTTATAAGTCCGTGAGAAAAACTATTGAAAATGGGAAAATCTCTTGTATTCCTGTTAAAGTTAACCCCCTAGAGCTGTTACACCCCCATGATTTCCGCCTACATACATATATTATTATGATAATTAGATGGTTGGTAAACAAAGCAAACTTATCAACCGTATCGCGGTAACAGGAAACGTTAGCTGAAACGTGGAGTTAAGAGGAATACGGAGGAGGAGGAGGGAGGGGGGGGGGGGGGGGGGGGGGTATACAGAGGCATTCTCTGTTGGGAACTCGTTGACATATTCAGAGGCGTAGCGGGCCCTTCTGGCGCCCAGGGGAAAGAAGCTGATATACCCCCCCCCCCCTCCCCCCCCCCTTCAATAATTTTAACTTTTCATTTATGGCGGTTTTTTTAAATATTATATAACACAATATAATATTTAAAAAAAACATCTAAAAACAGTTTAGTAAAAGTATATAACTATATCAAATCTATTATACACAAGTTTGATATAGTGAAATTATAATACTGTATATTGAATGGCGAGCGAAACGAGCAGAGAAAATTTTTACATTTTTCGCTTATGACACATGTCCTGTATACTGACTGTATCACAATCCCTGAAATTTCACTGATTTGTCTTATTTTTACAAGAATACCTTCACATTTGCCTGGCATTTCAGCGCCCCCGGGTGAGTGTGCCTGGGGGAACATCCCCCCCTCGCTACGCCTCTGGACATATTACGCTAAATAAATACGTGCAATCGCAATGATAATTTACATGACAGTGTGATAATTAGCAGTAGTTTTCAGCATTATGACCTTCGTGTATTATGTTTTATGTATCAAGAGAGCCCAGCGAGGTCCGTTTAATAACAAATAAATAAACAAGTGTCTTAATCGCTGGATAGAGTGGTAATCTTTTCATACAATGATGTACCTCATTTTGTTACATTACGTCATCATAACGGCGTTCAGAACGTTTTATTATTCGCTTTAGTATTAAAATGTTTAGGAATATTGATCAAAATTATTCTTATAACTAGTGCAATTACTTTCAGTTACTACTTACTATCACATCTATAGGAAAGATCTTAAACGTAGCATCGCATGCAAATGCAATGTCTATCACGCTATACTGAAATGTATTTTTTAGAGATTCTTTGATTTCTATTGTTTCTTTATTACTTTGTAGAATTTCGACCAATAGGCCGCAACGCTCCCAAATTTGTTCTAGGCAGGTGGCAGCATTACCATATGATATCACCAGAGCTCTGAAAATATGATACAATGTTACAAAAACTATGTAACAATGCAACTATTAAGCTTTCATATACCAAAACAATCGATATTTATATAACTATTTAACGCCTTATAACTAATGATTACCTAAGTATTGTTATATATTTAATGTTTTTTTCACTTGTTTAGTTGGTTCGGATCGGATCTACATACATGTTGGACGTTGGCCTCCAGTAGTATGGTCTGTTCGCAGTCACAGAAACCTACACTCTACTTATAGGAATGCAATTACTGGTTGTTTTTAACAACTGTAATTATTAAATGGGTCTCTAATCTGATACTAACAATACTATGTATCATTATACAGTATGATGATTTAATTATTATCGCTACCCATCATGGCGCTACCTTAACTAATTTGGAAACTTTGCCGCCCACCCCATCCCCCCAGTGGAAATGGATCCCGTACGCTCATTGATCTACGTCTATTACTATATTACCCCAGAGGCGTGCTGTGGCGTAGCGTACACAAATTGAGAAACAAACGATAGTAAATTGTAAATTTTGAAAATATAATATCAATAAAATATAATAGTTGTTGATAGTAAATCTTGAAAATTGAAACCAAATATTTAAATATCAAAAATTTTACTTCGATTTGCTCGTTCACTGAATTCTCGTTCAATTATCAGTCAAAACAAATATTGAAACACGAACATATAATTAGATAATGGCAAAGGGTAAAAGGAAGCAAATTAATAAAGACGATTTCAAGGGATACAACATTCATGATATATTGTATACATCAAAGCGTTTCGCTAACTTCATCAGTAGTGGTTGGTTGAGTTGTACAGTACGGTATAATACAATAATAAGAAAGGCCACCTGAAGTTAATTCTTTTAACCCTTTCCGGCCGACTGTATATTTTTGTATACACTGAATTTATTTCACTACGGATTGCATAATTTTAACTAATTATAGTTGGTTTCATCCAATTGTGGCACTATCACACTTCCTTTATTTAGAAATTACCGATTCTGATTGGATAATTGTAGTAGAAGGCTTCAATGAACGATTTTAGATGCCGTGTTTTCAGGTATTGACATGATGACTACCTGGTATAGGAAAGATGGTTATTTAAACGCTTTGGCAAAGCGATATTGAGAATTTTGATTGGGTATTCCAAAGATGGATTGTCCAATGAGATAATAATACTTCCAGGATAAACTTTACAGTACATGTAGGCTGGTAGTGTTATTGATAAATCACTGTATACATTTGTCTACGTTAGGTTTATAAAGTTGGGGAGTAGAAGTGGTGCAGCCCCTGTTGTGGAGTAGATGTGGTGCAGCACCGTTGGGGAGTAGATATGATTCAGCCACCGTTTGGGTGATGTGGTGCATCCACCATTGGGGTGTAGGCCTAGATGTGGTGCAGCCACCATAGGGGAGTCGATGTTGACCATTGGGGTGTAGATGTGGCGCAGCCACCATGGGGAGTAGATGTTGACCATAGGGTAGTAGAGGTGATGCAGCCACCATTGTGGATAGATGTGGTGCAGTCACCATTGTGGAGTAGATGTGGCGTAGAACCATAGGGGAGTAGATGTTGACCATTGTGCCTTGGGAGTAGAAGTGATGCAGCCACTATTGGGGAGTAGATGTGGCGCAGTCACTATTGGGCCTTGGGAGTAGATGTAATGCAGCCACAATGGGGAGTAGATGTGGCGCAGTCACCATTGGGGAGTAAATCTAGCACACCCACCATTAGGGAGTAGATGTGATGCAGCCACTATTTGGGAGTAGATGTGGCGCAGTCACCATTGGGCCTTGGGAGTAGATCTGATGCAGCCACTAATGGGGAGTAGATGTGTCGCAGTCACCATTGGGGAGTAAATCTGGCGCACCCACCATTGATAAGTAGATGTGGTGCAGCCACCATTGGTGAGTAGATGCTGACCATTGATGAGTAGATGTGGTGCAGCCACCATAGTGGAGTAGATGCTGACCATTGATGAGTAGATGTGGTGTAGCGACCAATGGAGTAAATGTTGACCATTGGGGAGTAGATGTGGTGTAGCCACCATATGGAGTAGATGTTTACCATTGGGCCTTGGGAGTAGATGTGATCCAGCCACCATTGGGGAGTAGATGTGGTGCAGCCACCGTTGGGGAGTAGATGTTGTACACCCACAGTATACAGGCAGGGCAGATAGACATACAAACAATTGAAAAAAGTCAGTCAATACTGTTTTTTTCAAACTTGAACAAAACTGACAGAAAAAAACCTTCACTGTATAATTCTTCATTTTAAGTTTTTTGTCGCACTGTGTTGGTTTTAAACAACGTGTGTTGTGAAAACACACAAAATTATAAAATTTTGGCATTTTGGCAAATTTCACAGTATTGACAGCTTTTTATTACCAAAAAACATAATTTAAATTTTTATAATTAAAATTGCCTGCTCGTTGCATGCTTTGTTTATTCTACATATATATATATATATATAGAGAGAGAGAATATACTTACTATACGATTTATGTATGTAAGTACTTACAATCTAGAGTTCGTATACAAAAGTATACATTGGGAACATGTTTCATATACCTAACGTATACTTTTGTATACAATAAAAAAAACAACATTGGAAATAATTTTTTGAAAATTTTTTCATCGAAAATTATTATTTGGTGTATAATTAACCCATTAACAAGACCAACCAATTTTTTTTCCTAAATTAAATTAATTCAGGCCGGAAAGGGTTAATATGAAACTAAGACAGAGAGGGTGGGCTGGGCGGGCAGCATTATTCTATCACAAATAATAATAACTTCTATTAAATGTACGCCAATAACTAACTGCACACACAGGGTAATTGGCGTTATTCAGTACGTGGAGTTGTGATCCGATTCACGGGTTAATTATACTGATCCCAAACCAGATATGATGGAAATTAGTTCAGTTATAATTTTATTTTATTATTTTATCTATAATAAATAGTTTTACTCTCGATGACCGATTAATCTTACAGTAAATAATTTTATGAAAAGTTCTATCTAAAAATCTAAAGTTGTAAAATAAAATACCATGCCTTTTATGGTTTTTGTCGGGATTTTTATTCGTAAATACGAGATTTTGCATAATTAATGTCAAATGACAACAAAGAGAGCTAATTATGGGAAAATTCCAATGACACTTCAATCACATTTGGAGTGCCATTTTCAAGATGAGAGGCCGTTGTCAAAAATATAATAACTAGATGCAGAGAAATGTTTTATAAGAAGTTATATCGCTGACCTCAACGCTCAAAACACTAATGGTATGAAGCAAGTCAGAGTATGAATTTGAATTTTATGAATTAATTAGGGGCAAAATTCCCATGATACTTCAATAACCCTTGGTTGGAGTGGCAACTTCAAGATGTCATCCCATTGCGAAAAGTATGAGAAGGTGATTAATGAGGTTGTAAGTTGAATGTCGTTGACCTATGAACTGAATTCTAACTGTAGGCTGTTTAAATTATTTCAATGTTTCTGTACTTATGCTACTTTACTGCAACGCAGCCACAGCCTCCATAATGTTACGATTACATCAGTTCTTTAATGAGTGGTTGTCCAGCCTAAATTAGTAGTTAGAGTATATAATTAATCATTGTCGCCGTGATGGTTCATGGTTAATGTACACTACCCTTTCATTGTAGCGAGTGGTTAAAGACGGCCAAGTACTGTAGGGTTGAGCACAGTGGCAGCATATGACGGTATTGACAGGTGGGAGGCCATGATGAGGTAAATTGCGGGCATACAAGGTATCAGGTAGTATTTCCAGGTCTATCTTTTACCTGAGCCGCTAGCTAAATGGCTAGAGCTTCAGACTTCCAACCCGGAGGTCACCAGTTCGATCCCACATGGACGTCATTGCCGACTTTGCAAAGCTGTGCCCAACAAAAGTTATAATAGTAGGTATCCATGTTTTTAGCTAACTGTTTAACGTAATTTAGTATTTAGTATATTTGGTCTGTATATTGTGGTTGTATTGTGCAGTTCTGTTGTACCAAGCGCCTTGATCTACTGCACTTTTGTAAAGGCGCTATATAAATCATTATTATTATTATTATTATTATTATTATCCTATTTTGGATGTTGGTTTAGATGTCGAATTATTTGGTTGCCTTTATGTATTTCTATTCTACCCCAGTTTTCCCTATTTTGGAAAACAATACAGTAAAGAAAGATATTTGGTTTATTTCATAGTTACTAAGTATTTTTATTCTTGTTTATTTATTCTAGTGATACCAAAGTGATACTAGTAAGAACAAACTATTATTATTGTCACAACTATCAGAGCGGCTCTTTTAAAATTTACATTATTGACAACTTTTTTCTTCAAGTAAATAATATCTTATCCCCGCCAATATACTGTACATCATCCCCGCCAATAATGCTGTATTTCACGTTTCGTAAAAATGTTGACATTGAGTTTTTCAAAAAGTGTTTTTTTAATAGGTAACTCGGGTTCTAGGCATGTAATACCAAGGTTGTTTCGAATATACTGTTTAGTTACTACCGGTACATATCTGCTATTTTAGTGTTAAGTTATGAACCTATTGAACCTAAGTAACAGTTTTCTAAGGTGGAAAACTGGGGAAAATATAAATATGCTTCCATGTTTCCATGGCAACTAAATTTAATGAACACCTAAAACATGATCGAAGTTAGTACTCTGGTTAATAGGTACTGGTTAAGTACTAGTTAATACCGGCTTTTAGATTCGTAGAAATCGTCTTTTCGTTCATACCGGACACACAGTATACTATTAGACTTGGCAGAGTCTGGTACAAATTCATTTATAAAAGTTGAGAAGAGTTTTAATAGAAACCACCATAGTACGGTTCCACCTAGACGTCAAAGCGGGAAGCTGCCTTTGCTAGCAGTGCTCCTGGAAAATTCTGTGATTTATTAAATAAACCGACTCATTCACCCAAAATACCAATAATATAGTTAATTAAAGAATAAATTCACTCAAGTATAGAGTATCAAAACTAAGTACGACGGCAGTAAATCTATAACTTCAAAATCTATCGACAAAAAAAAGCGAAAAAGTAAAAATAGTCAATCAACTCTAATCAATCTTTGTATCTAAGCGTGCAGTAGCTGTTCTCCTATAGAGACCGAGTCAGGATGACAGCAGACACGATTACGAGTAATTTGGAGAATAGGTTGTTACCATGGTTGCACTTATCAGTAGAGCAGCAGTACACGGCGCAAGTGGTGGTTTCCACCTCAGATATGGCAGCATTACTCCAACCTGGAGAGAAAATGAAAGTGATTATTGAGTGCAATTTGGCTTAAAATACCTATATTGTCTATCATAAAGGTTTAATATAATATTATTAATATTAATAATAATATTATATTACTGTAATTGTAACCGTAATAAACTACTTGTAATAGTCTATTGCAAAAGTAATGGATTTGCTGTCTGTATTTCCCGTAGGATTTTGGTAAGGTCGGTGTTGCAGCGTATGCTAGAGATGAAGGATGACCTGCTCCTACAATACCACATTACCTCTCTGTACGTATGCATGTAAAGGTGGATCTCACACTGGACAATACTTGCAATATAGATGACTAATAATTGCCGTGGCAAGTATTTTTCTTAGTTCCACTAACATGCAGTATAGGTTTTATTTTAGCCACATTGATCACTGGAGGAGGGGCGAATGTAAATGCAGCACATTTCAAGACACATTGCTAGGGGGGTCCATACCAGAACGAAGTGGGTCATAATTACATGACCAGATGATGATGCCCTTTGTTATAGGGTGTGTACAGCCACAGCAGGTGGCAACTACTTTATGCTGCATGGATTTAGTAGATTTTCTGGATCAATAACCCAGTAGTGCTGCTGACCTGGGAAACAAGGAATACCTTATATGGTAATCCGTGCAACCAACAACAAAATGTATCTTCCAGTTGTATATCCAGCCTTTTTTAAACTCTGTTGTTATATTTCCAGCCTTTTTTAAACTCTGTTGTTAACTGTTAATACAGTGGGGAAATTCTTCGGCATTCAATAATGAATGGATGCTTACATATTCTTCTCGGACATGCATGTCAGATGCAAATTTTATCTTAACTCATAAACTAAGTTATACACCATTTCCAATAA
>JAUCBJ010002532.1:0-30401 GCA_032718475.1 Nemertoderma westbladi
ACTCAAGCTTATCATACGGGTACCAACTGCAGAGTCCCCCCCCCCCCCACACCCCCCCATGTAATTTATATTTCAGACTGTTGAGTGTTGACTGACTGACTACATTGTGTACCAATACTAAGTTTAGTTGAGTTTAATTTCATCATTTTATTGACTGAGTTATTAGCCTTCAAACATTTGCAGACAGACGGACTACCGATTCAAATTTTAAATCCACCACCTGTCCAATCATTCTAACTAAATTGGTCGCATATGAAATAAAGGTTTGTTTATTGTTTAGTTAGAAAACACCGCCCCAGAAACCTGCTCTTTTCCATTAATATTTTGAATTAAATTGATTTTTGAAACCGAATAAACACTCGATTAGTTTTTGCGGTTTATAAATCGGTGTTTGTGATAAATTTTCTTCATTAACTCATAACTCGCCCACCTATACCTATAATTAATAGTTAGTATTTTCTATAAAGACTTTTCCCCTCACGTACCGTACAACGGCAGTCTGAGGCGAGCCACGAAGTAAGGTTAGCCTTACTTCATAAAGATATTGTCGTTTGAACATAATATAATAACTCAGTCACTCCTCGATAAAATTAAACCGAACTTGGTGCACATATAGTGTAGTCTGTCATTGGCGAAATTTTAGGGCTGTAATTTGCCAGGCACTATTCATTTATTAGAGAGTTCGATTTTGGTGGAATAAAATTAAACAGGAAGTTGTACCGAATCATCCCCCGTGGGGAAATGTAAAGTAACAAAAACTATAGTATATCTTGTGTTTATAATAATTAAGGCGATAAAGGTAATGGATCTGTATGGGTCTATTATCGAGTTCCACCACCGTTTATATTACGTAGGTTTTATTGTTTACGGCAGATAAAACCAGATAGGCGCAATCATTTACGGATTATTTAAACCGAATTATTAATTTTACGTCTCTGAGTTTTACTTTATACAAATTATTTTCTTGTCCGACTGTGAAATTAAATTTTCGTTGGTATTAAAGCTATTTACATAAATGTGTGAAAAGTAGCGCATTTCAATGTTATGACCCGAGTTTAATTATACCATATTATAATATGAGGGAGGTTTATATAAATAAACAGGGGTCATAAACTGTAAATAGTGCAATTTTCAAACAACAGTGAGGTTGGAGACTCGGAAATTTTACTATGTATTTCCAGTATATCCAGTATGTCACTGCATCATTAATAGGTTGTTCTAGAAAATTTTAGAGCGTAATTACAAATAATTCTCCACAAATAAATAAAATTAGATTCGTAATTGTTTATAATTAGCACTTTAAAGCGGAACTACCTACTAATTTACGGTCCTCGTTTGGTTATTTCCCTCACGTACGGTAATGTATCGGTAATTATTTGATATATTTAATAATTTAATGGGATTTCAAGTTACCGAGCCTTTTGTTTGGCTTGTGTTATGTAAATTTAGGCAGAATTTCCATGTATAAACATATGATCCTCAAAATACAATTTATAGACTTTTAGGGCATTAACAAGGTAATATTGAATCTTGCTATCTGGGGTTTTTTCACATGCTCTTTCACAAGAAACCAACGAAAACTCGATAAAAATTTCCCAGACGCCAGCCTATTAATTGCAGTTACTGTAACAAATATACGGTAAAAAACTAGAAATATTGATTACTTTGCAGCTTTACGAGTATATCACTTGATGCTAATAAATTGACAATAATAACTATTGTTCGGTAATTAAATTAATTTGCTTAATTTACAGCGAGCGAGGTCAATAAGATAATCGAGGCGAGAAGGTCAATTAAGAGTTTTATTTCCCGGACAATATCCACTGACATTTGTAATTTTTCTACTTTGTTACGGCACACCTGCCTGCAGTAGAGAATCGAAATCGAGATTTGTAATGTATAAGATCCCTGAGTGATAAACAACTGCCACTCATTAAGGGAGCTCAATTATTATCTTCTAACGATATCATTGTGCTTACATCTCTATACTTGACTATCTGTAACTAACTTTGTGAACTTTGAAATAAATGATTAATTTGTATAATATCAGTGACTCCTATGCATTTATATATAACACTCAAGTCCAAAATCCTGCTTATACCGTTACACTATTAATTTATTGTTGACAATACAGTTTATTAATATATAATAATAGTATTTCATTATTAGTGGTCGCAATAAGAGCTGTAAGTTGCTCCTTTCCCGATATTAAGAATTTAACATACAGGCGAGGCGAGGCGAGATATTAATTCACCGAGATGGGATTTGCGTTTGCCTCCGGAATGATTATCACACGTCATTATACAATAAAAAAAACTTTTCGGCTGTTGATTATTTTTACACATTAAACTGCTCGTTTTCTATACATGAAGGCATTCGTAATTTTTTTAATCGTTAATTTTAATTATATTGCTTTCTTTTATCTAACCTGAGAATGTGTTATGTTGTTGTTAATTAAACACTTATTACGTACGCTAACAATTATTATTTGGCGGTGTCTCTCTCTCTCCCAATTAGTTACAGTATTTCTCGTTCACCGTGTATTTCATATTCCGGTAAATGAGTTTTATTATGCTTTTATCATAAATACAAATATTGCAAGTACTTTGCCCGCTGTGTTTGTGGATATTCAATAAATTGATATAAATCTGGCAACTGGCTTAATGCTTCAAATTTGAAATATGTTTTGGATTTTTGTTTACATAACTTACCGTAACAAGCCAAGCCTGCCTTTGCGGTATACCTTCACACTTGTAATTCCGTTTTGTTATTTTAATTTTCGTCGTCAACTTAGCGTTGTTATTATAATTTACCTTAGATACAACAACCACACATACAAAAATTATTCCGGCTTGTAGCAAGCTGGCAGGAACCGTTTTGCTAGTAGGGCCTTCGATGATTGCCGGTACTACTGTACACGTCCCTGGCCCCTTCGCGCAGCACGAGACTCGACAAAAGCACCACAGAATAGAACTTTGTAGTCATGTGCGTTATTGATATTTAGCCTTCTAGTATCAGACTGGAAAATTGTAGATTGTTAAAGTTTCATTTCAAAGTCGCAGTCACAGGTTTAGATCTAGCACATATTTGCCAAGTTTCACCTCGAAGGGTTTATAAACAACGGAATGGGGGGAGGTTTTTACTTTCACATATCCCCATAGCATTATAGTCTTACAATTATAGTTTACAGTTAGTTACCCATTAATCCATTAAATAAATAACATCGCAAATCTTTGAAATGGTTGACCACATCTGGTTCTCCAGCCAAATGTAGGATGTTTGAGTTTATAACTTTATAATTTTGTCTCAGGCTGTCCCAGAGTGCACTTAATGGCTTTATAAGGAAATGGTTTAGTAGACTTACTAACGCTGCCGGTTCTTTTTATTTGAATTTTTAATGCAGGCAACAGCCAATAGGAACAGGGGTGGTGGTTATTTATTACTTATCTTATTTGCCTCATTATTTCCTCCATGTTGTTTTTTTTTTTTATAATGTTTATTTATGTTATTTAACGTCATGTTGTGACTTTTAATTTACTTTTAATTATTAATTCTCATTTTTGATTATCTTTCTAAACTTTTGACGGACTCCATACGTACGAAGTTTGAATTAAAAAACGTGCAAAATAATTATTGCCGCGGGTAGGATTCGAACCAAAGCGGGAAGATCTCATTGGATTTCTAATCCAACGCCTAACACCTCGGCCAATACAGCTCGAGGTAAAACGTGCATACTGTCATTTTATGGAGGCTGATCTGTTATGTAATTTCGTACTTACCGGTGCACAGTACCTGTACCGTATCGGTATTTCTTCTGAGTCTCTAGCTGTCTAGCGGCTCCCCATAATTAATTGTCTTAACTTTTTAATTTCGTAAAAGGCAGACTTTATGATTCTTTACAAACAACCAAAATTTCAGCTCTGAAAAATGAGGCGTTCCCGAGAAATTTAACATTATTTTTCTTAAAACACATAATAATACATCGTAGCTAACTTTAGACAACATGAATATTCACCAAACTGTACAAAGTTTCTAAACTTTCCCTCTACTACCTACTACTTACCTACTAAGATTGGTTCAATTCGAGCCAGCGATGTCGAGAAATTCGCATTCAAACATTTACCAGACAGACAGACAGTTAGACAGACGGACATGCATAATTTGCCCTATATGAACCGTATGCCAAGGCTCACAGACTACGTGTCTCGCCCCACAACCCTCCCTCTCCCCCCTCCCTATCTGTGTATAATAGGATAGCGATAATGTCGTTTTCCACATATCACAATCCCACATAAACGTAGTCGTATCGTGAGACAATTCTTTTTATTTAGAGGTATTGTATTAGAATGCTTCTACCTGTCTACAGTTCTACGTGACTAAACTAAAATTGAATCATAATAATTCGTAATCGTAATCATAACTTTATTTATATGAAAGTCCCCAGATCTGATTAACCTACAGGATACACTTAGACACAGGAGTATCTTCATAATTCTGTAATTAATTACGGTATAGTAATTAATTATACCGGTGTGTGTGTATAAATAAGCTTACCAATAGCTTTACTAACATAATAGCCTATCTCTATCACAAATCAGCAGATCAGTTGTCATCGGACACAGTTATGTATGTGTGACTCTAACTGGTCTAGGCCTAACAACTTATGACTTAAGCTTAAACTGACTTAATCCTATTGCAGTATTGGTACTTTGACTTACCGGTATTCAGGTATTGATAATACTTCAGGTACCGGTACTTAATACTGTAATAAAGTCATTGTTTAATTTCCTTTACTGCTTTGGACTGCGGGTATGTCTGTTATGATACGATTTCTGTCCCGAACCTTTTCCCGCCGAGGCCCTCGGAACAGAAATAAACATGACGTTGATGATGGGCCGCTTACTGGCCCAAATAAAGTGGTTGAAACAAAGGAGAACCGTCCCAGAGTGTCTGGCAGAAAAGGAGCGAAAGCTAAGAAAAGCACAGACAACAATAAAGTGACTGAATCCCATAAGGATTCTAAGAACATCAACATTATGATAGTGACACTGGATGGGGAAGTTCTTAACAAATTCTTCCCCAAAGCCGCTATAGGTTCGGTTGTATTCGATTGCGTAACAAACGAATTGGACCTTCTAGAATGTGATTATTTCGGTTTGCAGTTTATGGACGCTTTGGGAGTCCCTCATTGGCTGGATAAAACGAAACCGGTAAAGAAACAGGTTAAAATCGGGCCGCCGTACACGCTGCACTTCCGGGTGAAGTTCTACGCCGCGGACCCCACCTCGCTACAGGAAGAGTTGACCCGTTACCAGGTCTACCGACAGGTCAGACACGATGTATTGACGGGGAAACTCAAGTGCAGCGACGAGGAGGTCGTGTTGTTGACCTCGTTGGCCGTCCAATCCGAGTTGGGAGATTACGAGGAGAACGAACCGTCGCACACTGCCGGATTGGTGTCGGAGTTCCGGTTCGTTCCGGGGCAGACGGAGGCCCACGAGGTGGCCGTGTTCGAGGCGTGGGCCACCCACAAGGGGATGACCCCGGCCATAGCCGAATCCGAATACCTCGAGAAGGCCAAGTGGCTCCCAGAGTACGGCGTGGACATGCACGATGTGCGGGGTAAGGATGGGGAGCAGTACCATCTGGGGTTGACCCCCACAGGGGTTCTTGTCTACCAAGGGGACAACAAGATCGGACTCTTCTTCTGGCCAAAAGTCGATAAGTTGATGTTCGATAAGAAGTTGATGACCATCGAGGTCGCCGAGGACGATAACGAAGTTGGGGACCGGAAGGTTAATCATCGGTTCGTCTTCCAGCTGTCCTCCGAGAAGGCCTGTAAACATCTGTGGAAGTGCGCCGTCGAGTTCCACCAGTTCTACCGACTCGGAACAGCTGCGCCGCCGGAGAAGAGGCCTACCTACTCGGCGTCTAACTTCTTCCGGTTGTCGTCCCGGTTCCGGTACGTGGGTCGGACGGAGGCCCAGACGGTAACCCAGACGCGCCCGAGGCAGCAGGTTAGCTTCGATAGGAAGTCCTCTAGTCGCAGTCTCGGGCGGGTCTCACTGCAGACGAGGAACAAGTACAAGTCCACGAGACCCGTCATTCCCGACTTTAAGGCGGGATCCACTGCGACCCTCCCGGCCACTCTTCCCTCCACCATCCCCTCCAATCCCCCTACCAATCCCACGACCTCCCGGCATCCCATGGAGACATCCTTCGAGTCCGCCACCCCGATAACTACCGCTCTGCTGCCCGCCACATCCACCCCACTCAGTGGCAACTACAACGACACGTCCCATCGCTTAACAGCCCCCGATTCCACCCCCGTTAAACCCTCCGCTCCCCCGGATAACGTGAAACTAAACGCCGTTTCGAATGATAATAACGTTGGTGTTAATGATGTGAAGGGCTCCGTGGATAAACCGACGGAGAATCCATCGAAGAACGCTCCTCGGATCCCTGCCTCCACGACCGTCCATACGGCGCCCTCCGACCGCTCCAAGTCCCTCCCCGTCGCCTCCGTACACCACCCCGCCACCTCCCCCCTCAGTAGTCTAGCCGTCTCCAAGAAGAAGAAACCCGGTCGGTTCGGAAGTCTGCGCGGCCGCTGGTTCTCCACATCGGGGGAAACTAAACCGCGACCGATTATACCCGCGGTTGTCGCTCCCCCCGCAGCCGTTGTGCCGGTACAGTCCGGCAGTGAGCACAACAACAACTCCGGCGGCGGTCTGCTAACTACTGACCTATGAGTCGGCAGTCGTTCCAATCTGCTCCTACTGAAATATAAGCTGATTTATTCTCTTCTTTCTTTATTTTCCATCAATGTCAATGTGCTTACTGAGTGAGTGAGTTCGTTGAGTTTATACAATCAATATTAATATTGCATTACTACAATAATAGATTCTCTGAGTTAGTTTCCATTTCCATTTCTAGCTAAATAATGAATAGTACTCCATACGATATGGGGTGAGGTGTTATAGGTAAGCAAAGCAAAGTGCTCTATTTTCCAAGATATTTTATTTGGTATAGTTTAGAAATATAGTTTAAATTGATAAAGTTAAAAGTTTTCCAGTATCAGTGATTGTAATTCTTTAACTATTTGACTTTATTTGTAAGCATTATATTTGATTACTTATTGATAAGAAGATACTTTACGGTAATTTCACTTCAATCTGCCATATTTAATCAGAGGTTTTATAAATTGTGAATAATTTTTATTTGTCAAATATTTATAAATGATTATTATAGGTAGCGTTTCCTTTTTTGCTGATTTTATTTTAATGTTTTGGTTGCAGCTTTATTCACCATTACGTATTCAGTACATTTTTGTACTGGTACTCGTGCCTGATCTGTGTCAAGTACTCATCCAACACGCAGACACGTGTCGGATCTGTGTCAGTACTCATCTAATACGTGCCGGATCTGTGTCAGTACTCATCCAACACGTGTCGGATCTGTGTCAGTACTCATCTAATACGTGCCGGATCTGTGTCAGTACTCATCCAACACGTGTCGGATCTGTGTCAGTACTCATCCAACACGTGTCGAATCTGTGTCAGTACTCATCCAATACGTACCGGATCTGTGTCAGTACTCATCCAATACGTACCGGATCTGTGTCAGTACTCATCCAATACGTGCCGGATCTGTGTCAGTACTCATCTAATACGTGCCGGATCTGTGTCAGTATTCATCCAATACGACAATACATGTCGGATCTTTGTCAGTAATCATCCAACACGTGTCGGATCTGTGTCAGTACTCATCCAATACGACAATACATGTCGGATCTTTGTCAGTAATCATCCAACACGTGTCGGATCTGTGTCAGTCAGTACTCATCCAACACGTGTCGGATCTGTGTCAGTACTCATCTAATACGTGCCGGATCTGTGTCAGTACTCATCCAACACGTGTCGGATCTGTGTCAGTACTCATCCAACACGTGTCGAATCTGTGTCAGTACTCATCCAACACGTGTCGGATCTGTGTCAGTACTCATCCAATAAGTACCGGATCTGTGTCAGTACTCATCCAACACGTGTCGGATCTGTGTCAGTACTCATCCAACACGTGTCGGATCTGTGTCAGTACTCATCCAATACGTACCGGATCTGTGTCAGTACTCATCCAACACGTGTCGGATCTGTGTCAGTACTCATCCAATACGTACCGGATCTGTGTCAGTACTCATCCAACACGTGTCGGATCTGTGTCAGTACTCATCCAACACGTGTCGGATCTGTGTCAGTACTCATCCAACACTGTCTTATCTGTGTCAGTACTCATCCAATACGTGTCGGATCTGTGTCAGTACTCATCCAACACTGTCTTATCTGTGTCAGTACTCATCCAATACGTGTCGGATCTGTGTCAGTACTCATCCAATACGTGCCGGATCTGTGTCAGTACTCATCCAATACGTACCGGATCTGTGTCAGTACTCATCCAATACGTGTCGGATCTGTGTCAGTACTCATCCAACACGTGTCGGATCTGTGTCAGTACTCATCCAATACGTACCGGATCTGTGTCAGTACTCATCCAACACTGTCTTATCTGTGTCAGTACTCATCCAATACGTGTCGGATCTGTGTCAGTACTCATCCAACACTGTCTTATCTGTGTCAGTACTCATCCAATACGTGTCGGATATGTGTCAGTACTCATCCAATACGTGCCGGATCTGTGTCAGTACTCATCCAATACGTACCGGATCTGTGTCAGTACTCATCCAATACGTGTCGGATCTGTGTCAGTACTCATCCAACACGTGTCGGATCTGTGTCAGTACTCATCCAATACGTGCCGGATCTGTGTCAGTACTCATCCAATACGTACCGGATCTGTGTCAGTACTCATCCAATACGTACCGGATCTGTGTCAGTACTCATCCAACACGTGTCGGATCTGTGTCAGTACTCATCCAACACGTGTCGGATCTGTGTCAGTACTCATCCAATACGTTTCGGATCTGTGTCAGTTTCAGTACTCATCCAATACGTACCGGATCTGTGTCAGTACTCATCCAACACGTGTCGGATCTGTGTCAGTACTCATCCAACACTGTCTTATCTGTGTCAGTACTCATCCAATACGTGTCGGATCTGTGTCAGTACTCATCCAACACTGTCTTATCTGTGTCAGTACTCATCCAATACGTGTCGGATCTGTGTCAGTACTCATCCAATACGTGCCGGATCTGTGTCAGTACTCATCCAATACGTACCGGATCTGTGTCAGTACTCATCCAATACGTGTCGGATCTGTGTCAGTACTCATCCAACACGTGTCGGATCTGTGTCAGTACTCATCCAATACGTACCGGATCTGTGTCAGTACTCATCCAACACGTGTCGGATCTGTGTCAGTACTCATCCAATACGTACCGGATCTGTGTCAGTACTCATCCAACACGTGTCGGATCTGTGTCAGTACTCATCCAATACGTACCGGATCTGTGTCAGTACTCATCCAACACGTGTCGGATCTGTGTCAGTACTCATCCAACACGTGTCGGATCTGTGTCAGTACTCATCCAATAACAGTACTCATCCAACACGTGTCGGATCTGTGTCAGTACTCATCCAATACGTACCGGATCTGTGTCAGTACTCATCCAATACGTACCGGATCTGTGTCAGTACTCATCCAACACGTGTCGGATCTGTGTCAGTACTCATCCAATACGTACCGGATCTGTGTCAGTACTCATCCAATACGTGTCGGATCTGTGTCAGTACTCATCCAATACGTGTCGGATCTGTATCAGTACTCATCCAATACGTGCCGGATCTGTGTCAGTACTCATCCAATACGTGCCGGATCTGTGTCAGTACTCATCCAATACGTGCCGGATCTGTGTCAGTACTCATCCAATACGTGCCGGATCTGTGTCAGTACTCATCCAATAGTACATCTATTGTAATTTTATATGTCATAAAAAGTTTAAACTTAATGTTCCCTAGAATCAATCAGAAACTTTCTAATTCAGAAAGTTGATGTAATCAGTTAAGTAAAGTAAGTTGTATATTTTTATCTATTGCATATTATTAACGCAGTTGTTTGTCATTCCATATATACGATTGTAGTGTTAGTTTACATTTGTATACCTGTACGTATATAAATGCATAGTTCGTGTTTGTAATGTAGTGTGTTCGATTACCTACTGTAGAGATTTATTGAACTATAATTGTGGTTGTAAAAGTAAATTAATTAGCTATATAAATGTGATTTTTTATAATTGTTTTATGTAATTTTGTATATTTTGGCCTTCTTTTTAAAAGCGCAGAAGAATGTAGATATTTTAATTTCATTTATTATAACCGGAACTTATTCCATTTCAATCGATAGTGCTTCATAGCGGTTGTGTACTCTTGTACTGTCCAGTTCACTAAGCTACATGAAGTATTAATTATTAACTTTATTTCATTTCTTACGTATGTCAAAATGAGTGCTCTGTCCAATCCATGTTTATCTATTTATTTATTTTTGTCAGATGAGTGTTCTATATATCCAATCCATATTTACATATTTATTCTATTAAGTAATCTTATTTATTTATTTTTGAAAATTCTTCCCGCTGTAATATAATCAGATGCTTTCTCTGTCAACTGCCAATAAATACGTTTATATGCAACATTTATTATTGTTTGTTTATATCTCTCTACCTTAGTTGAAAACTTTGATAACCGCCTTCCCTTTATTCAGACTATATTTCTCATAAGGTGTTATAATAATTTATTGACTATTTAAATTGGCTACAGGTATAATATAACCAGATCAAGTATATATAGAGTTTATTGTGCGCACCCGCACATGTATGTGCCCTATAGCTTGTATTTTTGCTTTCGAGCTGATTTTAACAAAGGCTAAAAAACATCCTTGTGAATTCATCGTTTTTCTTCGCTCTTAAAGTGACCCAATTGACTTAATTTAATACCTCCACCTTTCTTGAAGTACCAAAAAATAAAAGCCGGTCATTATATTTCTCGGTTCCGTGTCAGAAACAGGAATCTGTGTTTATCGATATAAGCGTTTATTTAAAAGTCAATATTTATTTTTGTTGAACTTTGCGTTATTACACTTTGCGTTCTTGCATTTTTCATTTTTGCACTTCGTAAGATTGCCGAGCGGGACTCCGTTTTAAAACCCGTCCCTATAGCTCCCTAGGGTTGAGTACTTTAATTTTGTAATGTGCTGCATTGCATGGTTTTGGACATTTTATTCTCAAATTGAAACATTTTTTTACAACGAACATTGCGCAAAAGAAAATACAGAACAAAAAAAGTTTTGCTGTTATGAGCTTATTTTCAGTCAGTCAGTTTACCCTGCAGCGTCACCTAGTGAACCCTAGCGCAGATGGAAGTAAGAGATTCAAATGGAAGTTGAGATTCAGTTTAATTACCGAAAACTAATGTTGTAGCAACTTGGAGAAGGGAAGTAGCTTCCTTGTGTTATAAGCCCCAGTCGTAGCCGACACATGGTAAGCTTCTGTAAGGTGATCTCAGTTTTGACTATGCCTAAGATCATATTCAAATATTGTAATCATCAACCTAACTGAAAGCTAGGTTTCCTCTAATTATAAAGTCTACACTATAAATTTGAAGTACTGTATATCAGGCTTCGTTAAATACCAGTGGAGTAATTTAATGTTTCAAGTTTCATTCCCTTAATTATTACTTACGATTTAATATATTATTATGCCTTCCATGTTAAAAGTACACCAAATATTTGCCTTAATTTCTTTAGTGGAGGTATTTGTCAAGATATGTTATGATATTATTTAATTGCTATTTTATTTATGGTACTTTTTCAATATCTGTTAAAGGAATCACGATATTTTTCGTAAATTATTTTGTCCAAGCAGTAATTCCATCAATTATGATCATGGAAGTATGATTCCTTGATCATGGAAGTATGATTCCTTGATCATACATGGAATTATGATTGCACACTTGTAATTATTATTGTAATTAATTATTATTATTATTATTAAACGATGATTTTAAGTTCATTATTGCAATATTCGCCATCTTCCTTTGAATTGGTTCCTTCTGTCTGCGCTCTGCAACTAAATTCCACGTTGCAACTATTTGCCTCCGGGTAATGTCTGCGTCGGCCATCCTGTTTTTGTTGTTAAAGCCCGGTTCGCAGATGCACTTTACTGTGACAGCACTGTGGGTTTGCGTCGCAGGCTGTTACCGCGAAGTGTATCTGTGAATCGGTCTGCGTTGCCAGTAAATTACCCAGTGATGTTATGTTATGGCTCTTAGCTATTGAACATTACACCAGACACACATAAGTTACTTATTGCATTGCATACAGATCAATACGAGATTTTATGTCGCATCTCTGGGGGAAACTAGTATCTGCTGTGCACAACGATTGCATTAATAGTTACGAATAGTAATTCGTAAGTTATTAATTAGTAACGATATGTTACGTGGATCAGTAACAAACACCTGTAACGGTAATTTCAACATCATATTGTATCGTACCGAAGCCCACAACTGCCACACATTCCCCAATCCCACGGCATACCCTCCAAATCCCACGGCATATTTCCAAAACTCACGGCACATTCCCAAAGCCCACAGCACATTCCCAAAGCATACGGCTGACCCCCAATTCAATCATACAGTCAGTAAACTTCATTGTAACTTAACAGTTTGAAGTTTATAGTTGACCGGTGGGTACTTATATCCACCCCATTATTGTGGACATGTAATAGGACAAAAAGAGTCCCTAAAGAACTGAAAACAAGTAAGTTGGTCCCAGCAACAAAGAAAGGCAACCTAACAACCCGTGGATCTTTTCGTGGAATCTCATAATCTAGATTGCTGCAATGGTATACAACATAATTATATTAAATCGCGTCGAGAATCCTGTTGAGAGACTGTTACGTGGGAACCAAAGTGGGTTCCGTAAAGGTCGTGGGACCACGGAGAATATTCTGGCACTTAAAAGGATGGGATGGTCGAAGAGTTACCAATAAAGAAAGACAGACAACTGGCTATTATCTTTGTTGATTTCTTTAAAGCCTTCGACTCAGTCTCCCGACCACGTATGTTCACCATTCTGGCAGCATGTGGGATTCCTGTGGAAATTATTTCAGCAATCAGATCACTGTACGATGGTTCCACCACATTTGTGTCTCCTGCTGATAGTGACACAGATCCATTCGAAGTCTTATCGAAGTCCTTTAGGGTGACACACTTGCTCCATTCTTATTCGTAATTGTGGTTGATTATGTTCTACGCATGTCCTTAGACCATCTTAATAGTGATGGGATGATGGTAACACCCCCCTACTGGCACAAGAAGTAGAGGAAATCCAGTAAAGACCTTACTGATCTAGACTTTGCTGATCACTTAGGGGTACTGTCAGAATCACTAGAGGGAGCCCAACGGTTCCTCTGCTCATTTTTGCAGGTTGCTTCTAGTGGTGGTTTTTTTGTAAATTCCTGGACAGCCCTCAAGAAATGTCTGATCGTAAGGGAATAAGCTCTAAGATCGGCTTTCTTGAGGATGAGTTCTGCTACTTGGGATCATGGATATCAGAAAGTCAGGTGAAGACCTACGGGCTACGGATACGTAAGGGGAAGGCATAGGCAGCGTTAAATAGTCTGCCCAGAATTAGGAAGTCCCTTAGAATAAAACGGAACCGTAAGGTTTGATTGTTTATGGCAGCAGTTACTGCTCTGCATCCTCTGCAGTTAGAGCCCAGCATGGACTCCCATATAAGAGTACTGCTACTACTGTAGTAGCAGTACTCTTATATGGGAGTCCATGCTGGGCTCTAACTGCAGAGGATACCAAATCTCTGGATGGTACATTCACAAGAATGCTGCGCCGGGTCCATTGTGTCAAGTACAATGAACACATCTCCAACCAGACTCTATACAACCATTGGAGGTATTCCATTAATCTCCCCTAGCTTGACACTTCAACGGATCCGTCTCCGCTTTGCAGGACATTGCTTTCGCCGTGAGGACCAGCCAGTGCATAATCTTGTGCTGTGGCGCCCTCATGGAGCGAATTGGCATGGTGGACAGCACCATGACTATCTTGAGGCACATCTTAAAGGACAGTGGCCTTGGAAATGCGTATGATCTATAGCAAATATCATGGGTGATAGGGAGTTGTGGCGGCGCAATTTTGCCGACAAGCAGGCACAGCATTCTTAATATATATATAATGCAGCTGCAATGCAGCATGCCGATCATAGTAGTAGTACTTATATCGCACCGTGTAGGCACTGTAATTGGCAATTGACATTCACTTTAGTTCACAGTTCACTTTATAATAATGCCTGATACAATAGAGAGAAGTATTATTTTAATAGCGGATGAGTTTAAAGATATTCTTATGTTTAGCCTGGTGTACGTTTTCTCTCGTCCCCTTCCGTAGTTGTGTTTTACGACGCCGATATTTTGTTTACTCTAGGAACCCTCCAGAGTTCACCTGTTTCGAGGATGTTTGCTTCGGGAGCGCTGTTTCGGAATATCGTCCTGCTAGCTACTATATCCGCTATATAGAAGTCTGGTCTATGATCCTGGTTGCCTCACCAAACTCGGTAGAAACCGCTGTGTTATGTCGCAATGCTGAGACAAATAGGTAACTGCAAATGTGCTATAATAGAGACCACTTTCAACTAATTACGTAACCAGGTTGGAGGTAGTTATATTGATATAAAGTAATATTGGTGTCTAACTGTATACCGAAGTTAAGGGTAGTGTACAATAGCGTTTCAATTAAGGGAACAATATTACACGTAATTATTTATTTCGGTTTTGCGCAGATGGGAGAAGTGGAATTGCCAGGACTCAGGTCGAGCGGAACTTCCCTTGACCGCGGATTCGTGCGAAACCTTCCCGCTAGGTGTCGCCATCGACTTCACACCTAGTGACGTCATCCGTATTAGCGATGACGTCAGTCTGCCCGCCTCACCGTTGTTATGCCTTCTCTCCAACAACAACGAGTTAGTTGTGTTCCACGTCGTCAACCTGCTTGGGAGTATCACCCCTAACCCAATCAGTGCGTTACCCCCAGGGGGTCGAGTGGCCAATCAGCAGCCTTCCTCAGTAAGGTTGTCTGGGGGGTCCCAACAGTCGCGTCCAATAGGAAGCCAGTCAACGTCTATTGTCACCCAACAACGGTCTGTAATCGCCGTTAAGTCGACCCTGGATCCCTCCAATAGGCAGGCTTCGTCTGTTGGTCTCCTAGCAACCGCTAACGTTAGCCAATCGGAGGTAGAGAAGCCCGATATGACGACGGTGACCTTTACCAGTCCAACGCAAAGGCCGATAGCGCAAGCGAAACCGACTGCTTCGTCTCGCATCTCTAAACCTCCGACGGTCGGTGTCTCTAAACCACCGACTCTAGGCGTAGCCACAAAGAGTAGGTCAGCTCAACCCGACCAGGTCGGAAACGACCTAGGGAATGACGTCATCACCATGACTAATTCCTTCTCCTCCGAATTTAACACCCATAAATCTCAGGTGATTATCGTTTTATATATTGAGTAACTACAATAACACAACACTTATACTCCTCTAACTGACAACTGTATATATTTTCCTTGTAAGAAGTATTGTGTATTAATGACAACAATAAGCCATTAATATAATGCGATAATTAAACAAACACGCAGATACTCGACTCGAAGTACTACATGGAAGTACCTCTAAATTAGTAAATATTGCGCCGTAGGTATTGTCTGTACGCGATCTGTGCCGTCAGCGACTTGGCGATAAAGCTGCCGCTATAGCGATACGGAAACGGATCGTGGAAGCAGCTGACTTTGCCGACGAATTGAGGAGAACTACCCTAGATCTTAATGACGACGTCCACGAGCTGAAGGGAGCTCTACTCAGAGGTTGGTGGCTCAAAGTAGCGGGAAAATCTTTACCAATATCATTTTATATTCATGAACCTACTAACTGTGTAACAACAGCTGTTGCAACATTAATCTAGATTATTTTTGTTGTACATGTTACATGTTCTTGTATTTCTCACAGAACTGTTTACTTGAAAGTCTTAATCAGTACTTGATAAGATTACAATGAGAGAATATTGTAATAGAGGCGCGATCATGTTTTTTACTTTTTTTACATGAGATATTACGACTTGGAAGATTAATATATAATGTCTTATTAAGTAATTTAAACAGGACTAAGGATGATCCAACTCTATAGCAAATGGAGCGGAAAAAATGAAATCGCCACCAGTGGGGATTGAACCCGCGTCTCCCGATAAACGTTCAGGTATGCTAACCACTACACCACGGAGGCTCCTGCATCTTTCCGATTGATTTGCTACAGGTGGCCTTACGGTTGCTATTGAATACAGTCCGCCCTTACGGATGGATTTAATCTATATTCTAATACATTCGGCGAATTCATTTTTTCCGCTCCATTTGCTATAGAGTTGGATTATCCTAAGTCCTGTTTAAATTACTTAATAATTTATACAATCTATGGATGTTAAACACTTAAACAATAATAAATAATGTCTATTATTATTTTTAACATTTACTTTTAAAGATTATAAATAGTTTATTGCATTGGTTATCGTTGAGTTAAGACAGTATGGAGGTGGTTTTTGCTTACTTGTGCCGTTACTACTGATTAGCAATGCATAACATACCGTTGCGACATACCATTACTACTATATAGTAAGCCTACTGGCATGCCGGTATAGCAACAGCATGCTGGCGAGAGTGGGAAGTTAAAGGTACCCTTACAGGGTGTACTGGTAACGTGCCCAATTCGCTGGATGGCAATCATGAACGTTTCTTGATTCTCACCCATCGTATAAATTTCTGCATTACATAATGTTGTTATTACGTTATTGATTATTGTTTTTTATATTTTTCCCATGAAACCATCTAAGGTAGGGGACTGAGGAATTATGCAATCATGATGTAAGGGGACTTATGATGCCTAATTGTTTTTGCATCCCATTGTTCACTAACCTGTTTCGACCGCTACCGCACATTAACTTACTTATGATGCCTAATTGTTTGTGCATCCCATTGTTCACTAACCTGTTTCGACCGCTACCGCGCATTAACTTGCAGCTTATGCCTTTCCCTCTCCGCTCTTTCCAAACACAATCTCACTACTCGCTCATAACTATTTATTTATTGTGCTAAGTCCAACCTTACTTATAGTACTTACCTCGGTTTGGAGGTGTACATAATAATATTAATTAATTCATTTTTTTTATTATTTCTCATGAAACTATCTAAAGGAATAGCCTATCGAATAAGAATTTGACGGTTTCTGTAAATCTTAGAGTTATACAATTTCTATATGTTGGGTTTATGAGGTCTTCTAGTCTAGACATCGACTAATCTCGTAGATAAAGGATAATATGTAAACGGCGAATTGTAGTTGAGTAGTAATAGTAGTATTATATTGGGCTTGAATTAGTTGAAGTAGAATAATTTCTAAATCACCATTATTACAACAGTTCTCTATATATACTATATTTTAAATATGTAAATTTCTACGCTTTTTTCCCAGGGTTTTACTACTTAGGTTTACAGATTTTATTATTTCCTTTTTTAGGTTTTGCTGTTGGCGAGGAATGCAATAAACTGTTATCTCGTCGCCACGACACCCGGTACCTACATTTACTGCGTTCTCGGCCCCTGGGACCCGATCTGGCCTCCAAGTTGCGACATATTCACCAATTGAAGTACTTCATTGAAACCTCAGTAGAAGGTTGTAATAAAGTTCTCGGGGACAGATGGATTAAAGCCAAGGTGGGGGGATAGATTATCAGTTCCAAACTGGGACAAAATATCTGTACATTAAACAAACATTAAAAAAATTATGGGGAACAGAACTAGCTGTAATTAAACTAATAACAATTGCGGTATTGCCTGATGGTACATAATAATTATTTATTTGATGGGGAAAAAAGTACAACTTTTTTTCACTATTCTCGAAGCATTTTATTTACCGAGCGTCAGCGAGGTTAATAAAGGGTCGATTGCGATTCCAATTATTGTACGAGCTCTTCAACTACTGATGTTACTCAAGGTTAAATAATTTAGATTTATTTTAATTTATTTTTAATTTATAAATTATTTTATATTTATTACGTAACTAGAGAGCCGCTTAACAACTTAAACCAATATTGGATATTGAGTTCCGTGTTGGAGTACACCTTTGCACTCTTGCAGACACTAAGTTGCAATAACTTTTGAGTGTCTGAATGGATTTTGCTCAAATTACTTGCAAACCTTTTCTACGTCGATGCTCTTTCAATATATTGAATACAATTTAAGAAATTCCACCAAAAACCCACACACCTTTTTTCGCCGGGAAAAAAAGGTAATATCAAAGGAATCCTATGGGTGACTTTTTTCCCTCATTTTTCTCCCGATTTTGGGGAATATTCGAGCGAAAATAACAATTTATGATTATGAATAAAAATATTTATATGAATTATTTATTAAGAAGATAAAATTACGTATCCTGTACAACACAGAGTTGGTATTAATAAAAGAGTTGGTAAAGGTTGTATTTCCTCAAATATTTATCTCAGTAACTCTTTACTTTTTATAATAACTTACCTTAATTGAAGTCGTTTATTGTTTAGGAAGCATCGAAGCGAAAGAAAAATATCGAAACACCGACAATGGATGCGATTTACAACACATTGACGTTGCAGCAACAAGTTATCGCGCAAAACCACAGAAAAATGGACTTCCTCACTCATTCTGTGCAGGAGATGCAACTGGGAACCGCTAAGGGTCGACGGGATTGGCTCGATCTCAGATCTCCAATAAAACTCGATCGGCAGAACTCCATTTCCGATGCGATGACTTGTCCGGCCGCCCACGAATTATCGTATTTGGAAGAGAAGTTGAGTGCGACGAATCTGGGTAGTTACACGATGACGTCACCGTCGCGACATCAACGCGGTAAGCGTTCCGCCACCCCGGAACAGAAACTCAACAGCATTCGATCGGCGTTGGAGAAGAAATCCGTGACCCCGGTGCGACGGGCGTCCCCTGGGAAACCGCTAGTCCGGAAGTTGGAGCGGTCGCCGCGGTACAGAGCCCCGTCGATAACGGAAGATAACGAAACGTACGAGGGTTCCGGCCCCGTCACGCCGCCGTCATACAGAGACTCCCAGCAGGAGAGTTTACTAACCGTAACCAATGCGGCGGTCGTGAGGAAACCCGAGTCGGTAGTTACTCATCAAGGAGATCGGACGCAAGGGGTACGTTTCGCTGATCCCCCGGGAAATATTCAGTCAATGTCGCAGTCAACCTGGGGTCTGTCACGATCTGTCCCACCCGTCGTCGAGACAACCTCCTCCCCGGTGCGATCTGTCCCACCCGTCGTCGAGACAACCTCCTCCCCGGGGCGATCTGTCCCACCCGTCGTCGGGACAACCGCCTCCCCGGTGCGATCTGTCCCACCCGTCGACCAGACCACCTCCACCAGTCCGTCCACACCGATGAGACCGCACTCCTCACCATCCCGATACACCCTGTCGTGGGGCGGCCCCGCCGAGGATGAGAGTTGGACGACCAACGCCGTCGACTCGTTGTCTCCCGACGAGCTGCACCAACGGGCCGCCGAGATCGCCGCTCTACAAACCTACGTGCCGCAGGTCTGCCCCATAGTGAATGCGGTGGATCTCCCCAATCAGCTGACGGAAGCCCAACGGGCTCTTGCTCGGGGCCCGAGGGATTTTTCCGCCAACCCCGGAATGGTTGTTAATCTGCCGCTTAGGAAACCAAATATTGTCCAATCAACGATCGCTTTAACATCAGAAGCTGATCCATCAGTAAACAATTCGACATTGCCTGCAGAAAGTTCTAAAGTAACTTCTTTAGTTTCTGCTTCATCGAGTGTTTCTGGTACTTCCACTAGCACGCCGACTATATCTTACAAAATAATAACTTCCGAATCAACAACAATTAAGATACGTTCACCACCACGCCAAGGTCCTCAGGATACGGTGACAGCCGCTCCCTCCATGTCGTCGCTAACAACAACTACTTTATCTTCTCAGACAACAACCTTTAGTTTCATCGAAGCCGCAAATGGCACCAAAAATAATTCCACTACCAACAATAGCAAACCAACAAACTTTTCGTTTTTATCATTATCGTCCGGATTGCAAAAAACGACAACATGCGATAGTAAACCTACGTTTTCCTTTCTTTCCTCAATGTCGCAGACTCAGCAAGCAACTTCCTCCACTGGTGGCTTCGGTGGGTCGTCATTATTTGGTGGGAACCCACCAACATTCGGAGCTAACGATCGACCTAAACTTTCATTCGGCTTGACTGGACAAGCACCCGCAATAGTGGAGGGTGTTGACTCAGTCAGATCGACTGCTGTTGTAACTTCGGAGGAAAATTCTGATGAGAATGTCACATGCTCAAGTGATGTCTCTGCAAGTATTCCGACTACCACTGGGACAAACGAACAACACCCTGGTAACAATTCGCAACACCCTCAACTCGTTCAATCTAAAGTTGATGAGCTTAAGACATCTGTGTTCGACTCGACAACACCGGATTCTGTTACTGAGATTTCAAGTTCAAATAAAGTGAATCCAGGTGATGGAGTTTCGATCTCTGAGTTAAGTGCTACACAAACGTTGACAACACAGGTGTCAGCGATTTCTTCGCAATCGTCAACATCCATGCTAGATTCCGCAAGCGCAACAAGTATGTCTTCGCTGCAACTAACGGAATCTTTAACAAATGTGACAACCTCATCAAATGGCGTTGAATCGACTACTGACGCAGTAAGTTCTGTGTCTCAGTTAAATTCAACAAACAACTTGCAAGCAGTTGACAGCACTTCAGACACATCGGCTAATCGGGGTTTATTTGTAAATGCTAGTAATTCTGTTCAACCTCAACAAGGATCAGTGAAGTCAGACTCATCCATTGCCTCAGTTCAATCGCAAGGATTGTTTGCAAACGCAGCAGTCTCTACACAGGCTTCTGTTACGATTGAATCACAGGGAAGTTTGTTTAATCAGCAGTCACTCACACAAGGAGCTTTATTTGCCTCACAGGCGCAGGAATTAACTTCCCAGTCACAAGGTGGTGTCGTTACTACCCAGACACCGGGGGGTGTCGTTACTACCCAGACACCAGGGGGTGACGCTAGTTCACAGACACAAGGGGGAGTCTTTAATTCCCAGGTACAAGGACTCCAGGGTTCTGTATTCGGATCCATGTTTGTGTCAACAGCTAATAAACCATCCCTATTTGCCAGCACATCACAATCTAGTGGTTTTAGCTTCCTGGGAAGCCAGTCCTGCCAACCACAGTCTGTGTTTGGCAATCAAGCTTCACCATTCACCTCGACAGCTAACGTGCAGAAGTCGCCTTTCGCTGCGAATACAGCGTCAGATCCAAGTGGAGTTTTCGGAGGATCGTCGTTTTCGGGGTTAGGCGGTCAACCTACGCAGGACGGTGCGCAACGCAACCCATTCGCGGTCTCCAACGCTCCCCAAACGACACCCTTCGGAGCTGCCCCTTCTTCGGGTCTATTTTCTGGCGGTTCAACATTCGGACAACCGCAGACTGCGAGCTCTTCCTCGGCGAGTTTGTTTTCGTCTGGACAGGGGATCGGCCAGGTCGGGTTCGGTGGGTTCGCCGCGCAACCCAGTGGCGGCGCCCAGTTCGGCACCCAACCCTCGCCCGGTTTCGGCGCGGCGCCCGCCTTCGGGACTCAGCCGGTTTCGCCTTTCGGGGGGCAGCAGGCCTCTCATTTCGGCGGTCAGCCCGTATTCGGCGGGGGCCAGCCCTCCGGTTTCGGCTCGGCTCCTACCTTCGGGGCTACTAGCCCTTTCTCCGGGACCTCACCAAGCAGACTGTTCGGCTCGGCGGGGGCCGTCACCCCCGGTGCAGCGGGTTCATTCCAACAAGCTGCCGCGCAACTACCCACATTCGGGACTTTAGTTCAACAGCCCACTGCCGGATTTGGGGTGACGTCACCATTCAGTGCGCAACAAGCCAGCAGCGGATCCTCTTTTAATCAATGGAGATAAAACTAAAGATGAATTAAATACAAACTGAAAGTAATTAGGTATCAACGTCACCAATTTCGAATATAGTGACTATTTATTATATATAAGAACTCAGTTGACTCCTTTTGAGAGGAAAATGTTTTATGGAATATAAGTTTAAGAATAGGAATTGAAACTTACATTAACGTAATGAAACCCGCAATATCTAATTGGATCGTCGTACACAAGTATTTTATTATCTTTTCCACGCAATGCAAAAATTTATCGAGAGTGCTGTAAATATCACGTCTGCAGTGGTTTTTCGTCACTTTATTGGGGATATTTTCTATAACATTTTTCGTTTCTTTTCAGAAGTTCAATTAGTTAGTAAAGAGAGTAAAGATCAGACTAACGGACGACTCGATAAGCAAAGTTGCTTAAACCACAATTATGCGTGTCTCTAAAACACGCCATAGATTTGGCTACTACTTAACTCTTATCCTATTATTCTTTTTGTTTCCATAAAAATAAAATTAACATAATTTTTCCGAAAAAAATGTGTTTCCCAACTAACAGACGTAGACTAGATTCTTCCGAAAAAGATGTGTTTCCCGACAAACAGACACAGACTAGATTCTTGCGAACATCAAAACTGACATCGGAAATGATAAATCAGCGATCACGACAACCCCCCTGGGCCATTCTCACCATAAATTCTGTTTATGGCGGTTCTAGAAAGTGGTTGATGGCTTCAAAGAAAGCTGCTGAAGCGTAGATTTTGTACAATTAATTTCAGCTCAAACATACATCATGTCTTCCCATAGCAGAACATAATATGGCCAAAAAAAAGACATTTTCCATGTCCGGGGTCTAAAGTGATAGTAGAACAAACTGTTATAAAATTCCAACCCAAGGTCATATCCAGTAAACCAAAATACCGTTAGAAAGCCGGGTAAATGGATATTCGTTTTCAGCTGTATTTGTATACGTACAATGTAGTTGGTGTCGTACAGCTGCATTTATCATTGTGTCCCACACTTTTCTGATTTTTATGTCCGACCCTGTAATGGTGCTCATTGCATCATTTCAACTTTTTAAGAGCAATCCTAAATGTTAATATTCATTTGAAAGCAAATTTTCTCAGGATGACCATGTTAAAATTTCATCGCATTTACTTAATTTTCTTAGTTGACTAAGATTAATGTAACAATCAATTTGTCCGGCCCCTGTAATGGTCACACATTGCCTATTTGAAAGTGATAAATCACAGATAAGAGCTAATAAAACTACTGCCAGATTCGTATTTCAAGGCGCTTTCAAGGGGTGTAAGAAATGTAGGTTAGCCACACTGCAAATTATCTACAGACAATGATCAATCACTGTGTCCGGTAATGTAATGGTGTCCGCCCCTGGTAATATATGGCTCTGGGGTCATTACAGGGGCGGACATAATGATATCTTTACCTAGAAATGTTAAGCATTACAGGGCGGACTCGTTTTAAATATCAAATAAATTTTGTTAAACGGCGCAAGTGTTTGTCCCTGCTCCCCATGAAATTCCTGACATCAAGAGCTTTCAGAAAATATATGGGTTTACTATATTCTGGAGAAAAATTTTTTTGGAAAAATTTACACCCGTTTTGGCCAATTTTGGTGAGAATGGGCCCCATAATGATAATGTTAACTAGAATGTGTGGGTTTTGTATTCGAACAGACAGAAAAACAGCCAGATTGATAGATAGACAGACAAAATTCAACCAAAAATCAAAACTGACATCGGTAATGAAATCACCGACAGGTTTAGATACTTCGAGTGTCTTATTCTATTTTAACGGACAAACCAAACAGACAGACTAGATTTGTCCAAACTCGAAAACTGTCGACCACAAAAACCCCCGTGGTAAAAATTCCAGCTGTCTGCTTCCTTAATAATAACATTCATATGTATATTTTAGTTAATTCATATTGGCAGTCACATAGAGAATGACCAATTTGCGCATGAAGGTTCAAGCTTTAAACGCATTTTACTCAGAATATTATTTCTCGTTTTTGGTTTCACTCAAAACATATCTACTCCGTAATTTTTTAATCCTTTCGTTTGAAATTTTCAGTGAATGGTAATGACATGACTCATGACATATTAACCAATAAAAGTTATCGTCAGAATTTTGAAATTTTGATTGTGTATAAGTTATGTTTTGAGCCGATAATTTGAAAAAATATTGGCCCAAAAGAAAATACATTTTATTTTTTAGTTAACATTACACTTCTGGTCAAAATTTGAAAATTCTGTCTGCAAGTTTTAGTGGTCAATATTTCAAGACCATTCACTGAAAATTTCAAACAAATTGATTGAAAAATGACGGAGTATATAGATTTAGTAATATGCTACCTTTTTTCAGAAAAATTGCATAAAATTGGAGGAACATTCAAATTTCAAGTTTTGAATTGAAAAATATCATAAGTACTTACTACTTTTAATTCTGATATCAGTTTTGATTTTTGGTCTGTATAATCTTTCCGTGTAAGGTTAATTTTATTTGTATTTGAAACATGCCATGTTGTAAAATCGTCAGATAGTTGGGGGACGCCATAAAACTGGACGCAATAAAAATTCATCCCTCTCATAGGGAAATTTGACGCAAATAACAGCTGATTACTCTCAAAAATAAAACTGTAACCTGTTCTTTTGTGTTTAGTTTATGGTTTTGATTAAAATAACGTTCCACTGTAACCTGCTCCTTGAGAAAATTAAGAATTTAACATTGAGGCGGGATATTAATTCGCCAAGGCGGGTTTTGCGTCCAGTCCCCCCCCCCCCCCCCCCCCCCCTGTCTCAAAATCGTGATATCTAAACATATTGAGAAGTCATAACATACATATGCGGATTCGCCATTAAATTCTGCAAAATAATGTTTTTGAATTTTTTATCCTATAAGAAGTAAAGTCTCCCTTAAAATTGGTTGTAGAGACGATTTGTTAAAGATAAATTTTAAAAAATAAAAAATATTCATGTATAAAATTCCAATAAAAAGTCGACCGAAAAGTGAAATCCTGGTATTCTTCACATGGGCGAAAATTATCTTCTCCGCTATCAACAGTAATCTACAGTAATGGATATTCGCTAAATTAGATTCTTGCAGTTGTAAGTAACCTTTACAATTATTATTGCTAAAATTCATTCAACTTTTTGATCGGCGTAGTATAGTAATATAAGACAGATTCCCTCTGGGTTGATTGAGAAGGTACTCATTTTATTTAAAAAAATGCATTACTGGTATTATACTGGGTATGGAAAAATCTTGCAATGTGAAGTCTTATTATGCAGGGGATGTACAGTAAGTAAGTATCTATGTGAGAGTTGAGTGACTGGGAGATGTTTATCCAGATGTTATCAGATTTTAATTACCATATTTCTAGAAGATTTAACCTACACAATTGCTCAAATACATTCAGCAGAACGGCACAGTAGGTAAATTAAAACTAATTTACTCTGGGTTGACTGAATTATGTATTTAATGTTTGCCAAGAGTCATTAACCTCATCCCCCTAAAGGTATTTAATTACAACAATTGTAGTACCCGATACTCAACAGAAGTACTCTGTCCAACTAAAATTCATTCAGCTGGCTGCCACCTAACATAACACTGAGACAGTAGATATTGATATCACCTTGTAGATATTGGACGGATCCAAGAAGTGGATGTTGGACGGATCCAAGAAGTGGTTGTTGGACGGATCCAAGAAGTGGATGTTAGACAGAGCCAAAAAGTGGATGTCCTTATTTCTCACGCGTGTTGGGGTGTTTGTGTGTGTGTTTGTTTGTTCACACTTAAGTTCTTGCACTTAATGTTGATTGAATTGGTTGAAACTTTGATGATAGGTTCATTATCGGACCTATTTGTGTATGCAAGGTTTTGGTTGCGAGGGACCTGTTGGTTGCCTAGCAACAGTGAAATTAATTTAATTCTAGAATGAACGATTATAATTGTAGTATTCACTCAATCACCCCCTACGGAGCACCTATTAATTGGACATGCTTCATAAGTAAAAGAAGTAAAAGTAAATAAGGCAAGTAAAAGTAATACTTCTCTGCAGTTTGGGCCTATTCCATTCAATAGCAATAATTACTAGGCCCTCACTATTTTTTTTTCATGAGCACACCAACTAGCTGGTATTTCTATCATTGAGTCTATGGCAATTTTCGTGTTATGGGGCTTTTTCGAAATAAAACAAGTTGAGATGTTTCAATTTAAACCGCGTTGCACAAGTACCCATAGAAATCTATTTTCATGGCCCATGTGAACTTTCCCAGAGTGCCCAGGAAAGTCGAAATAAAATAGGTGGGTGGTTGGCTCGGTTGGTCGGTGGGAAGGTGGGTGGGAATGTAGGAAGATTGGAAGGTGGAGAGGTTGGTGGGAATGTAGGAAGATGGGAATGCAGGAAGGTGGGGAGGTGGGTGGGAATGTAGGAAGATGGGAAGGTGGGTGGGAATATAGAAAGATGGGAATGTAGGAAGATAGGAATGTGGGAAGGTGGGTTGGAATGTGGGTGGGAATGTAGGAAGATGGGAATGCAGCAAGGTGGGGAGGTGGGTGGGAATGTAGGAAGATAGAATATAGAGAATATAGAAAGATGGGAATGTAGGAAGATAGGAGTGTGGGAAGGTGGGTTGGAATGTGGGTGGAAATGTAGGAAGATGGGAATGTAGGAAGATGGGAAGGTTGATGGGAATGTAGGAAGATTGGAAGGTGGGAATGTTGGAAGATGGGAATGTGAGAAGGTGGATGGGAATGTGGGAAGATGGATGGGAATGTGGGAAGGTGGATGGGAATGTAGGAAGATGGGAATGTAGTAAGATGGGAATGTGGGAAGGCGGGTGGGAATGTGGGAAGGTGAATGTGAATGTAGGAAGATGGGAAGGTTGATGGGAATGTAGGAAGATTGGAATGTGGGAAGGTGGGAATGTTGGAAGATGGAAATGTGAGAAGGTGGATGGGAATGTGGGAATTAGGGAAGGTGGATGGGAATGTGGGAAGGTGGGTGGGAATGTAGGAAGATGGGAAGGTGGGGGGGGAGGTGAATGGGAATGTAGGAAGATGGGAATGTGGGAAGGTGGATGGGAATGAGGGAAGATGTGAATGCGGAAAGGTGGATGGGAATGTGGGAAGGTGGGTGGGAATGTAGGAAGATGGTTATGTGGGAAGTTGGGTGGAAATGTCGGAAGATGGGAATTGGGGAAAATGGATGTGAATGTGGGAAGGTGGGTGGGAATGAAGGAAGATGGTTATGTGGGATGTTGGGTGGGAATGTGGGACGATGGGAAGGTGGAGGAATGTGGGAATATGGATGGGAATGTGGAAAGGTGGGTGGGAATGTAGGAAGATGGGAATGTGGAAGATGGATGAGAATGCGGGAAGGTGGGTGGGAATGTAGGAAGATGGGAATGTGGGAAGCTGGATGGGAATGTGGGAAGATGGGAATGCGGGAAGGTGGATATGAATGTGGGAAGGTGGGTGGGAATGTAGGAAGATGGGAATGTGGGAAGATGGATGAGAATGCGGGAAGGTGGGTGGGAATGTAGGAAGATGGGAATGTGGGAAGCTGGATGGGAATGTGGGAAGATGGGAATGCGGGAAGGTGGATATGAATGCGGGAAGGTGGGTGGGAATGTAGGAAGATGGGAATGTGGGAAGATGGGGATGCGGGAAGGTGTGGATGGGAATGTTGGAAGATGGGAATGTGGGCGGGAATTGAGGAAGACGGGATGGATGATGGAATGTGGGAAGGTGGATGGGAATGTAGGAAGATGGGAAAGGTGGGTGGGAATGTAGGAAGATGGGACAGGTGGGTGGGAATGTAGGAAGATGGGAATGTGGGAAGGTGGATGGGAATGTGGCAAGGTGGGAAGATGGGTGGGAATGTAGAAAGATGGGAATGTGGGAAAATGGGAATGACGTTACTTTTACCTACCAATGGAGGGAAAGGAGCAGGTTACAGAGGCGGGCTTTTCTAACCAAAACAATAAACGATATTGTTACCAATTAAGGGAAAGGAGCAGGTTACAGAGGCGGGCTTTTCTAAACGAAACAATAAACGATGTTGTTGCCTACCATTCGAGGGGAAGGAGTAGGTTACAGAGGCGGGCTTTTCTATCCAAAACAATAAACGATATTGTCACCAATTGAAGGAAAAGAGCAGGTTACAGTGGCGGGATTTTCTAACCAAAACAATAAACGATATTGTTACCAATTGAGGGAATGGAGCAGGTTATAGAGGCGGGGTTTTCTAACCAAAACAATAAACGATAGGGGAATTATTACCAATTGAGGGAAAGGAGCAGGTTACATAGGCGGGCTTTTCTAACCAAAACAATAACCGATATTGTCACCAATTGAGGGAAAGGAGGAGGTTACAGAGGCGGGTTTTTCTAACCAAAACAGTAAACGATATTGTTACCAATTGAGGAAAGGAGCAGGTTACAGAGGCGGACTTTTCTAAACAAAACAATAAACGTTGTTTTTACGCTACCAATTGAGATAAAGGAGCAGGTCACAGCAGCGGGCATTTCTAACCAAAACAATAAACGTTGTTGTGTTGTTATCTACCAATTGAAGGAAAAGAGTAGTTTACAGAGGCGGGCTTTTCTAAACAAAACAATAAACGTTGTTTTTACCTACCAATTGAGGGAAAGGAGCAGGTTACATCAGCGGGCTTTTCTATCCAAACAATAAACATTGTTATTCACATCTTCCCACATTCCCACAACCTTCCCACCTTTCCATCTTCTTACGATCCCATGAACCTTCCCATCTTCCCACCCAGCCACCATCCCACATTCCCATCCACCATCCCACATTCCCATCCACCTTCCCACCCAGCCACCATCCCACATTCCCATCCACCATCCCACATTCCCATCCACCTTCCCACATTGCCATCTTCCCACATTCCCATGCACCTTCCCACATTCCCATCTTCCCACATTTCCATCCATCTTCCCACATTCCCATCCACATTCCATCTTCCCACATTCCCATCTTCCCACATTCCCGTCTTACTCATTCCCACCCACCTTCCCACATTCCCATCCACATTCCCATCTTCCCACATTTCCATCCATCTTCCCACATTCCCATCCACCTTTCCACATTCCCATCTTCCTACATTCCCACCCACCTTCCCACATTTCCATCTTCCCACATTCCCATCTTCCTACATTCCCACCCACCTTCCCATCTTCCCATCCACCTTGCCGCATTCCCATCTTCCCACATCCCCACCCATCTTCCCATTCACCCACATTCCCATCTTCCCACCCACCCACCTTCCCACCCACCCACCTTCCCACCCACCGACCTTCCCACCCACCCACCTTCCCACCCACCCACCTTCCCACCCACCCACCTTCCCACCCACCCACCTTCCCACCTACCCACCTTCCGACCCACCCACCTTCCCACCCACCCACCTTCCCACCCACCCACCTTCCCACCCACCCACCTTCTCACTCACCGTCCGACCGACTGATCAATAGACCATCCCCCCTCATAAAAAGAGGACTTCGCGCAGCATGTGAATACTAAAATACCCCCCATGTGAAATTTCCCAGACTGTTTGGGAAGATGGTCGAAAATACGAAAGTTGCCTAATGATAGTGAATGGGCCACATTCCTTTTCGATGTGGTTTTGTTTTTCTCTGGGAAAGGGAATCCTGGGAAACTTCACATGGGCGATTTTCATGGTTCATGCAAATAAATTTCATCAAAGAGCCGTTTTTGCTCTAGGTCAGTAGGTAGGTACTGTAGTAGCCAGTAGCATGGTGGACAGCCCATGACTTTCTTGAGACGCATCTTAAAGGACACTGGGCTTGAAGATGTGGATGATCTAGCAAATGTCACGTGTGATAGGGAGTTGTGGCGGCGCAATTTTGTCGACAAGCCGGCACAGCATTCTTAAAAATGCAGCTGCAATGCAGCATGCCGATCCTAGTAGTAGTAGTAGCCAGTACCGGTAGTCAGTAGCTTTTTTTCTTCAGTAATTAAGTCTTCCGACTTGCTAAAAATAATACTGCTGCCAAGGGATATTACCGCCACCCCCAGGGATCTCACCCTTGGCCTGTTTTCCAGCCAGGTTTACCTACCGGTACTGTACGAAACTTTGTGTTTAGAAACTCCCAGGAAAAGCATAGCCGTCACATAGCTGGAAATTGTAGGTGGTACCCGACGAAGAGCGGCAACAGGCTATTTTTAGCCGGCGTTTTTACGGCGTTGTATAGCCTAAAAAGTTCCGGCTCATATTGCTGACCTATTGTCGGCGAATCGCCGGCAATTTGTAGCCGGCTATTAACAGGCAATTAATCTCCGGCTATATTCCGGCTACATTTCGTCTGTTTGT